>SKCR01036379.1:0-182858 GCA_019454045.1 Zanthoxylum bungeanum
GAACGGGACGAAAGTCGCTGTTTCGACCGCAGATACCTAAGTTTAGGAACTACCCTTTGGGTATGTACTTAAATTAGGAAATGTTATAATGTAACTAGTTTAACTAGAGACATTATCTCTATATCAGTGTTTAATCCATTGCGGATAAAACCTTTATATTTTATAACACTAAAGTGTTTCATTATATAAAGATGATACTGAGATAAATACATTGGATGTAAATAACAGAATTTATATTTTGAATATAATAAAATCTCAAAAACATTAAAATGACATAAAATAGCTCAAATTGATTTGATCAATAGAGACTTATTTGTGGCATTGTTGTCTGGGACACAATTAAACAAGACTCGTATATCCACACTTTTGAAGAGTGGGTACTAGGACTGATTTGACTATTCAAATAAGGTCTACGATCTAGTTTATTAAACAAGACTCATATATCCACACCTTTTGAAGAGTGGATACTAGGACTGATTGACTATTCAAATAAGGTCTACGAATCTAGTTTATTAGGTTAAATACCTAAAATACTATTTACTTGGTAATAGTAAAAGGGCCACCGATCTGTTAGCCCTATTCATGGTGAAGTAAGTGGGCCCATATCTAGCTAGGCTAGATGTGAACATGAATATTTCGTGACCTTAACGGATGTGACATCACGTTGTGGTTATGTGTTTCTTTTGAAGAACACAGATCAGGAAACTTTAGAGTTTCGACACGAAGTAGACAAACAGATCGGCTATAGTGTTATTCCGCCACGGTAAGACCGAAATGGAAAATACTTAAGCAGTAAGTTTCATATATAAATGAAAGAGTACAGTATTCTTTCATATAAGGACTCCTCCCGAGACACGTTAGTTAGACGGTGTGTCCGAACCAAAAACCGAATTTTTTTTTGGACATGATAAGGTTTATCACGAGTCGCTCTGAGTTATAATTTCCTTCAACAGGATATGTATTAACAGTGCAAAACTTATTTAGAATAAGGTTCCATATAAATCTGTTTGACAGATATCATATAGGATATGAACAGGAAAGAAACGAGGTTTCTCATTCCTGATAATTTGGGTATGCCAGGCATAGCGTTTGGATGATACCAAACTAAGAACCCAAATTGGATAAGTGCCAATATAGGTTATCCTAAGGGAAACCTTAAGTATAGTACTTATAAATCTCACATGAGAACAATGTGATTGTTGCTCACCATGCGGTTTTTCCTGAGAGGAATACCGATATGCAGTGGTCAGTGGGAGGATAGTGATACTCGATGAAAATCGGAGTAACACTGTTCAAGGCACGAAGTCCTTAATGGAACACAAATAGTTCATCTATGATGAAACTATACCATTAATCTTCAAATACACAAGAACCTAGTAGATCGGATAGAGTCAGAAAAAACAACCTAGGGTAAAGATGTCAATCTTATGGTGGTGTACCATCCGACTACGTTTAGAGGAAGTGATACGAGGTATCGACTCCATGTTATGCAAAAGTGCCATGAATCCGAAATGAATTCCATGTATGACAACTATTTTGGATACTAGTTGTTGTACCACAAGGCATTGTGCCTATGGTACATTAAACGTCTTCAAGGAAGACATACATGGAAGGCAACATACCAACGTGCAAACCTAAGTTTTGACGGAAAGGTATCGTTATCAACATTGTGTTAATAACGGTTCAACCTTTTACCTGTTGCCATGGTAAATCCATTTTGAAGATGCTTGTTGATAACTGTATATTTCATTTATGAAATATGTCAGTTAAAATCAAAAATCGCTTTCCTGAAAAGGAAACTTTTGGAGGATGTTTACAACATCCTGACGATTTTATATAACCGACAAACAAGGTTTGCGGGTTATTCGATCCATGTTTGGATTGATGCAAGCATAAGGTTCTTGGAACTGTATTTTTTGAAATAATCATAATGGTTTATGATTTGATTCAAAGCTAAATAATTCTTGTGTATATAAGGAGGTTAGTGGGAGAGCGCACTGACAGTGAAATTCCCATAAAGCAATTGGTGAAAGCTTGGCTTTCATAGATATTCTTCATAAGAAATTCTCCGTAGAATTCTGGGGAGTAACAACCTTTATTCAAGGAATAAAGATCTACTGGGATAGATTTGGAGTTTGTTAACACTCTCTGGGAAATTGTACATTTAAAATGTACTTGTATTGGTGTCTCATACGCTTCGAGCATATGGAGTCACAATCGGGTCAATCCAAGTGATATTCACTGGATTGAAGTTAAGAACATCTGTTAGTATCTCTGAGAACTAAAGATGCTATCTTTTACTATGGAGAAGGAGAACTTGAAGTGACTGGGATCACTGCAGCAAGTTCCAAACGATTAAATACTGCGGTACTACAATAAAGTATTGAATATAACGGACAAGTGAGCTGGAAATCTTCCGAGCAAGATAACTGTTGCCGAATAAACAACAAATGCGGATTATTGCTGCAGCTGAGGCAGCAATAGAAGCCATTGGATCGAAAATGAATCTAATTAGATTAGATAAAGTTCTTTAGCAGTTGAGCTAGGCGTCAGCATAGGCTAAGGAATTAAAGGTCTCATCGACGATCCAGATATATACTTCTATATCATCTGATTCGTTCGGATCATACATCGTGTGGTGATGTGATGATCGTGTAAATCGCGTCAAACGATAATTAAGCAAATCCGCTGACGAAAAATCCTCAGCAATTTGAGCGAATTGTACATAGTTCGGGTGTTAGACACTCGAGTGACTGGCTATGTGCCAAGTGGGAGATTGTTGGATAATATGACCCATAGCGTCACTATTTGCACAGATCATTGTGTGTTGTAGCAAATTAACTATGTGACAAGGAAATTGCACTCTCATCATTTGTGATTAGATCACCATAGATATATAAATGAAGAGAGGTCCCTATGATTAGTTCCTGGATGAGATGATATGAGACAGTATCAGTCCACGAAGGATTAATCATTAAATATCCCTAGCCGTAGTATATCGAGACTGGACATCGATAATGCGGAATAGGCTAGTATTGCACTTGTGCGCGTTTGTGAGGGCACAACGGCATAGTTCTCATATATATAAGTATTGGATACTTATGCAAGTGCGATAGGAGGTCGTGTTTCACCGATGGTACGGGAAACAGCTTCGCTCTGGATAGACCCCTCGGAATCCCATTGGTATTATGACTATGTGTCTATGGGATGCGCGAAATCAAGGTAGGTGTGTATGGTCTTAACCTGAGACTTACATCGCTAATACTTACGATAATCGATAAACTTTGGTTTTGGTGGTAGGGGACTTTAAACGGGTTCTGAGTACACCACTTCTGGGTTTATCAGAGAGTCGTAGAGTATTGGGTATGATGTCAAGACGGAAGTATCACTTCAGTCATATTGGAGATGATGTCACGCAGGATACGGTATTAGTGCTCTTAAAGTGATGCGCATCCAATCGTGATATATGACCAGGTCATGAATATCCGATTATAGAGACTAGTTACCAGACATCCGATGATATTGGTTCGGACGGGGCAGACACTTATCCAGCCCCAGCCCTAGCACGTGATTATCCGATACTGGGCCAATATGCACAATACAATCGTATACTACGCTTGATACAGATCTAGATATTCTTTAATGGATATGTCGGGAGAATTAGGTAGACTTGGTGCTTTGCTAGGAGTCGACCTTGTCTCGTAAATCGGTAGAACGTAGTACTTGGTACGTACGTGATTCGGATACTCCGACGACCGTATTTACTGCCAGATTATCCGGGGATCTCATGGGTCGCTTCCCGATAATCCACCGATGACGCACAACTCGCACTCTTGAATAATCTGGGATTATATAGAAGAGAGAGAAAATTAATCTAGGATTAATTACGGAGATATTTTAATCGGGATAAAATGTCGTCTAAAGAGAGAGAGCGATTAATTCGGAATTAATCGATGTATTAATATATTCGATATATTAGACGAAATTAGATTTCGACGCGGAATTAAAATTAGATTTTAATTCGGGCAAACGAGTTAATTTAGAATTAATTCGTTAGCGACGTAAATAATAATTTCGCCAGGCGCAATTATTTATTTAAATTCGATTGAATTAACGTCGCGACGTAAGCTCGGTATTTCGGAAATATCGAACCCGAACGCGTGAGTGCACGTGGGCCCACTTTCATTTGGAAACGTGTGGGGCCCACATGACACATGTCATTCTAATGCTTTGCATGTAGATTGTGTACATTGCACTCAATGTCATTGCATGGAGTTGAGTGTTTGACACTCTAAGCCATTGCATGTTTTGTGTCATAAATTTATTATTAATTTATAAATATTATGGCATAAATATAAATTGATTTTTGGTAGATCATTTTTAACTTAACACAAAACTTCTTCTCTCTCAATTTTCTCTCTTCCTCTCACGCCCAAAACAGAATTTTGGGACTGGTTGGAACCAGAAAAACGTGACACTAAAGGGAAGCAAGGGTTGGGTTTTCATGGTGAAAACCGCAAGTGCTAGCACACTACGAGTCTTGCGAAGGTGGTAGGGAGGTTCACCCATGAGGCGGGACTCATCCGACGGAGTTTGAGCTTCGTTTTGAGACCGAAACTGCCAAGACAGTGAGCATGGACTGGTTGCAGTGGCGTGAGCAAGGCAGTACGTTTTTGGCTTGATTCGTCTTCAAATCGATAACCGATCAATGTGAGTATTCCGCTACCTCCGTTGATGTGTTCACGCATTATTTCATGTTTGATTTGATCTTGGGACCTTAGAATAAACCAACAAGTGTTTCATTATATAAAGATGATACTGAGATAAATACATAGATGTAAATAACAAATTTATATTTTGAATATAATAAAATCTCAAACATATAAAATGACAAATAAATAGCTCAAATTGATTTGATCAATAGAGACTTATTTGTGACATTGTTGTCTAGGACACAATTTAACGAGAGTCGTATATCCACACTTTTGAAGAGTGGGTACTAGGACTGATTTGACTATTCAAATAAAGTCTACGAATCTAGTTTGTTAGGTAAAGTACCTAAAACACTGTTCACTAGGTAATAGTGTAAATGCCACCGATCTGTTAGCCCTATTCATGGTGAAGTAAGTGGGCCCATATCTAGTTAGGCTAGATGTGAACATGAATATTTCGTGACCTTAACGGATGTGGCATCACGTTATGGTTATGTGTTTCTTTTGAAGAACAAAAATCAGAAACTTTAGAGTTTCGACACGAAATAGATAAACAGATCGGCTATAGTATTATACCGTCACGGTAAGACCGTAATGGAAAATACTAAGCAATAAGTTTCTTATATACTTGAAAGAGTATAGTATTCTTTCAAATGAGGACTCCTCCCGAGACACGTCAGTTAGACGGTGTGTCCGAACTAAAACCGAATTTTGTTGGACATGATAAGGCTAATCACGAGTCGCTCTGAGCTACTGTTTCCTTCAATAGGATATGTACTAACAGTGCAAAACGTATTTAGAATAAGGTTCCATAATAATCTGTTTGACAGATTACATATTAGATATGAACGGGAAAGAAACCGGGTTTCTCATTGCTGACAATTTGGGTATGCCAGACATAACATTTGGATGATACCAAACTGAAAGACCCAAATTGGATAAGTGCCAATATAGGTTATCCTAAGGGAAACTATAAGTATAGTACTTATAAATCTCACATGAGAATAATGTGATTATTGCTCACCATGCGGTTTTTATGAGAGGAATACCGATATGCAGTGGTCAGTGGGAGGATAGTGATACTCGATGAAAATCAGAGTAATACTGTTCAAGGCACGAAGTCCTTAATGGAACACAAATAGTTCATCTATGATGAATCTATACCATTAATCTTCGAGTACACAAGAACCGCGTAGATCAGAGAGAGTCAGAAAACAACCTGGGGTATGGGTTTCTGATCTCACCTCATAAAGATGTTAATCTTTTAAGGTATACCAACCGATTACGTTTTGAGGATGTGATACAAGGTATCGACTCCCTATCATGACAAAGTGCCATGAGTCCGAAATGGATTCCATGGATAACAACTATTTTGGATACTAGTTGTTGTACCACAAGGCATTGTGCCTATTGGTACATTAAACGTCTTCAAGGAAGACATACATGGAAGGCAACATACCAACGTACAAAGCTGGGCTTTTGACGGAAAGGTATCGTTATCAACATTGTGTTAATAACGATTCAACCTTTTACCTGTTGCCATGGTAAATCCATTTTGAAGATGCTTGTTGATAACTGCATATTTCATTTATGAAATGTGTCAGTTGCAGATCAAAATCGCTTTCCTGAAAAGGAAACCTTTTGGAGGATGCTTACAACATCCTGACGATTTTGTATAATCGACAAACAAGGTTTGCAGGTTATTCGATCCATGTTTGGATTGAAGCAAGCATAGGTTCTAGGAATTATCGTTTTGATGTAATCATAATGGAGTATGATTTAATTCAAAACGAAATGATTCTTGTGTATATAAGGAGGTTAGTGGGAGAGCACTGATAATTAAATTCCCATAAAACAATCGGTGAAAGCTTGGCTTTCATAGAAATTCTCTGTAGAATTCTGGGGAGTAACAACCTTTATTCAAGGAATAAAGATCTACAGGGACAGATTTGGAGTTGTTAACACTCTGGAAATTGTACATTTAAAATGTACTTGTATTGGTGTCTCATACGCTTCGAGCATATGGAGTAACAATCGGGTCAATCCAAGTGATAGTCACTGGATTGAAGATTAAGAACATCTGTTAGTATATGAGAGAACTAAAGATGTTGTCTTAAACTATGGAGATGGCGAACTTGAAGTGACTAGGATCACTGCTGCAAGTTTCCAAACCGGTAAATACTGCGGTACTATAAAAGTTTGAACACTGGGACAGTGAGCTGGAAATATTCCGAGCAAGATAACTGTTGCCGAATTAACAACAAATGCGGATTATTGCTGCAGCTGAGGCAGCAATAGAAGCCATTTGGATCGATAATAAATCTAATTAAATTAGATATAGTTCTTTTAGCAGCTGACCTAGGCGTCAGCGCAGGCTAAGGAATTAAAGGTCTCATCGACGATCCAGATATATACTTCTATATCATCTGATTCGTTCGGATCATACATCGTGGCGATGTGATGATCGTGTAAATCGCGTCAGACGATAATTAAGCAAATCCGCTGACGAAAAAACCTTTCCTCAGCAATTTGAGCGAACTGTACATAGTTCGGGTGTTAGACACTCGAGTGACTGGCTATGTGCCAAGTGGGAGATTGTTGGATAATATGACCCATAGCGTCACTATTTGTACAGATCACGGTGTTGTTGTACAAATTAACTATGTGACAAGGAAATTGCACTCTCATCATTTGTGATTAGATCATCATAAATATATAAATGAAGAGAGGTCCATATGATTAGTTCCTGGATTGAGAATGATATGAGACAGTATCAGTCCACGAAGGATTAATCATTAAATATCCCTAGCCGGAGTATTATCGAGACAGGACATCGATAATGCGGAATAGGCTAGTATTTCACTTGTGCGCGTTATGAGGGCACAACGGCATAGTTCTCATATATTTAAGTATTGGATACTTATGCAAGTGCGATAGGAGGTTGTGTTTCACCGATGGTACGGGAAACAGCTTCGCTCTGGATAGACCCCTCAGAATCCCATTGGTATTATGACTATGTGTCTATGGGAGGCCGAAATCAAGGTAGGTGTGTATGGTCTTAACCTGAGACTTACATCGCTAATACTTACGATAATCGATAGACTTTGGTCTTGGTGGTACAGGGCTTTAACCAGTTCTGCGTACACCGCTTCCGGGTTTATCAGAGAGTCGTAGTGTATTGGATGTGATGTCAAGACGGAAGTATCACTTCAGTCATATTGGAGATGATGTCACGCAGGATACAGTATTAGTGCTCTTAAGTGCTGCGCGGCCATCGGGATATTATGACAAGGTCATATATATCCGATTATAGAGACTAGTTACCAGACATCCGACATGTGCTTCGTACGGGGCAGACACAAATCCAGCCCCAGGCCTAGCACGTGACTATCCGATACTGGGCCGATATACACAATACTACGGTATACTACGCTTGATACAGATCTATATATTCCTGTAAGAATATTTATGGAGAATTGGGTAGGCATGGCGCTTTGCTAGAAGCCAACCTTGTCTTGTAAATCGGTATAAACGTAGTACGAGGTACTTACGTGTTCGGATAATCCGACGACCGTATTTACTGCCAACATATCCGGAGATCTCATGGGTCACTTTCTGAAGATTCACCGATGATATATAACTCGCACTTTAATTAATCTGGGATTAATTAGAAGAGAGAGAAAATTAATCTGGGATTAATTGCGGAGATATTTTATCTGGGATAAAATATTAATTAAAGAGAGAGAACGATTAATTTGGAATTAATCGATAAAATAATATATTCGATATATAATAAGAAATTGGATTTCGACGCGGAATTAAAATTAGATTTTAATTCGGGCGAACGAATTAATTTAGAATTAATTCGTTAGCGACGTGAATAGTGATTTCGTTAGGCGTAATCATTTAATTACGACGCGACGGAAAATTCGTTAATTTGGAAAGCGAACCCGAGCCCGAGAGTGATTGCAAGCGCATTCGCATTTCGAATTCGAGCGCGGCACGCAAGTCACATCAAGCGTCAAATCGTTAGTCACATCATGCGTCAAATCAATTGTCACTTTGAGTGATGTGACTTGACAACATGTCACTTTATTAAAGTGATGTGATGTGACTTAAAGTAAAAAGTAGAAATGATGAAAAGCATTAATAGACTTTTGCTTTTTAACTTTTGATATATATGAAAAATGATTTATATATTTGTTTTTGTTTTTGGAAAATAAAATAAATATATAAACCAAAAATCATTTTCTCTCTCTCACTTACCACTCACGGTCTTCTCCTTTTCCCTCTCTTTTCATCTTCCTCTCATTCACGGCTTCAAGCCGATTTTCTTCTCTAAATCTTTTGGTTAGACCGAAATTTTGAGAAGCAAAATTGAAGATGAGTAGTGCTAGCACACACATGGGTTATATTATGGTGATAGGGAAACGAATTTGTGAGCTTGGAAAGCTTGAAGCTTGAAGCTTCCATGGTGTGTTCATCAATGGCCGAACATGGAGGAGGCAAACCAGTCCCCAACCGAGCAGTCCACTGCATGAGGAAGCTACTGCCGAGCTTGATGTGCATCAAAAACGCAACTTGTTCTTCATTTCATCAAAACCCATCAATGTGAGTATGAATTCCGCCTTACTCCGTTGTGTATTCAACTCGTTTTTATGCATGTTTGTGATCCTTGGGACTTGATTGAAACTCTTCAGTGACCTGAACAGTGAGCAGCAAAACAGAGGCCGAACAGTAGCAGAACGGAGTTCGAACGGCAAGCAAAACAGCAAAACAGTGAGCTAGGACGCTAAACCAGTGAACCATAGAAGTTGAGGAGCTGTACCCTTTCCGACGTCCGTGACACACAAGCCCGAAGTTGGAAAAAAGGTTAGACCTTAGGGTATTTTTCACACTCTTTTTTTTTTGTTTTTTTTATTTGTATTATCTATTGAGTATTGCTTGCATGATTGTCATGTTGAAATGCATGTTGTGGCCCTTGAGTAGATAAATATGCATGAATTATGAGATGTTGTATGTTGTGGCTTTAGAATAAAATGAGAGATGTGTCAACTCTCGCGGTATATCGGATGGAAACCCGGACATAAATTTCATAGCCGATTCCGAATGGATGGTAGTATGATCTGTACTCGGGATACAACTCCACGTACCGCTTGAGTAAACGGCACCCTCCTTTGTTTTGTGTTGCTTTGGTTTATTTATTTTTCGTCACTTGAATTCTGCATGTTGCTTAGTTATGCATGATTCAATCGAGCGCATGGGCTTAGTAAGTGGAATGAAAGATCCCCTATGGGGAGGGGTTAAAGCCCTTTACCACGATGTTTTGCCGCACCGGTTGATGTGTGTTCGGTTGAATGCAAGATACGTTCAATCGGGCATACTAAGTTTGATATTATTGCTTTTAATTCTTTGTATGCATGATTCAATCGAGCGCATGGGCTTAGTAAGTGCAATGAAAGATCCCCTATGGGGAGGGGTTAAAGCCCTTTACCACGATGCTTTGCCGCGCCGGTTGATGTGTGTTCGGTTGAATGCAAGATACGTTCAATCGGGCATACTAAGTCTGATATTATTATTTTTTAATTCTTTGTATGCATGATTCAATCGAGCGCATGGGCTTAGTAAGTGCAATGAAAGATCCCCTATGGGGAGGGGTTAAAGCCCTTTACCACGATGCTTTGCCGCGCCGGTTGATGTGTGTTCGGTTGAATGCAAGATAAGTTTAATCGGACATACTGAGCTTGACATTGTTGTCTTTATTCTTTGTGTTGCATGCATCAGGTCTGGTTCCGTTCGAACGCGTTCTCGAACGCTACACAAACGCGAACCTTCTGTTTACCATTCCAACGCGTTCTCGAACGCTACGCGAACGCACACACACTTTCTTAGTCTCATCATGCATCAGGTCTGGTTCCTTATGAAATCGTTCTTGAACGTTATACGAACGCGAACCTTCTGTTTACCGTTCGAACGCGTTTTCAAACGCTACGCGAACGCACACGCACTTTCTTAGTCTCATCATACATCAGGTCTGGCTTTGTTCGAACGCCTTCTCGAATGATACACGAACGCGAACCTTCTGTTTACCGTTCGAATGTGTTTTCAAACGCTACGCGAATGCGCACCCACTGAACTAAGTCCTTTCCATCGGATTTCATACAAAGTTTTCATAGTAGCTATCCCCAGATGTATGAATACAATGTGTTTAATGTATTACAATTCATATACCTATGTCATGATAACATTTGAGTATTATTTCTTGTGGTATATCGGATGGAAACCCGGACATAAATTCCGTAGCCGATTCCGAATGGACGGTAGTACGGTCTGTACTTGGGATACAATTCCACGTACCACTTGAGAAGTTGCTCACATGTGTGCTTGTGTGGTTAGTATGTGTGCTTGTGTTTTCTTGAATATAATATGCCAGTGAAGTTCTATGTTTGTCACTCCTTTGATGTACTTTCAAGCATGCAATCTTAGATGTGAAATATATGTAAACTTAGGTGTAAGTGTTATTTTGTACATGTGAATTTAGAAGCATGATACTCTTGGAAATAAGTGCTACTTAAGCCTGATTAAATTATTACATAAATCCTTTCATTACAAGTGGCATAAGGAAGGAACCATTCCTAACCCAACTGTTTGAGGTCTTCCCTTGCGAGGGGTGAGTGCGGCCTTAAATCTCATTTTCCCGGTTCATACCGGGTGGTGACTCCATTATTCTCCGGTTTAGTCCCCCGTGGCTACTCCGTACTCCCGACCGGGCCGCGAGCCCGGGACAGCATGTGTTGCCCAGTTTCTGTGTCCCACAGTCTGATGACTCCACTGGGGATAGAGAATCGGCCCCGAATATTGTCTTGTAATGTTTGGATTTATGTTTTAATTGACCGTGTCTATAGTGGATAAAATGGGGGTTTAATCAAAGGCATTTTAAGGCTAGGTAATGGTTGGGTGTCTTCCTTCATTCACTACCTTTCTAGAAGGAAAAGTTGTGAAGGCACCTATATAGCCACCTATCCGTAGCATATTGTGATGGACTAATTTGGAGGACTCGTTGTTTATTCCTGACAACAAGCGATAAGAGCCTAAGAGGCTGGGGTATTATGTGAGCCTCGCTCACCTTCCCTCTGGGGAATCTACAACGGGAAATCCATTTGACAGTCTGTCACACACCATAGCTCATTGGCACGTACCTTAGTGTTTAAAAAAGGGTGCGCTCACTTGGTCGCTCGAACCCTTGAGTGGGGAGACCTAGTTGTGGGCCATCCTTCGCCGGTGAGAGCCTTTGTCTATACTCCTACGAACCCACCCATAGACCGGGTTGCATGGTTAAAGTAACAATTATTTCCTTGAGTATGTGCTAGTGGACCATCCTCATTTGGATGCAGTTGGACCATTCTCAAAAATGCGGACTTGCTGGGCCATTTAAACTGGGGCGAGTTTATACCTTATGACCATTGGACCCAAAGCTTCTGAAATGTTGATGGGCCATTCCGTAGAAATTATTACTTTATGTTTGCATTATCTTTTATGCTTGTGTGTGAGAACATCGTCGTTTGGATCCATTTGGACCATTTGTCATGAGATATGGGCTTGTTGGGCCATTTAAACTGGGACAAGAACGTATTTTATGACGGTTAGGCCAAAGGCTTCTAATTGTTGATGGGCCACTTTGTGCTTGTGTTCAGAATGTTACCATTTTGATTTAGTCGGGCTCTTTGTCATGAGATGTGAACTCGTTGGGCCATTTAAACTGTGATAAGTTCACTCCTATAAAAATTAGCCCGAAAGCTTCTAAAATGATAACAGTCCGATTTGTTTGAAAACTTTAGTTTTAATTTAGTATGTTATGTATGTTACCTACATCTCATGCACCTCATGCATACATATATCATGTTAACACCTTATATGTCTCAAAAAGACATCATAGATACCGTTTGGGTTAGAGAATGGACAAGGCTCATTAAAAGAACAGTAACAGTCATGAGTGAATCTGGTAATGAGGTATCCCGAATGGATCAGTTGGAGAACAGTCTCGCCAAGGTCACTGAACAATTGCAAGCTTTGACTACTGCTGTGGCTGGTATAGTTGTGCCCCGTGCTGAGGGAATTTCTGAGAATGTGAGGCGTGAGGAGCCTCCGAATGGGTTGGGGGATGATATCCCCACTTTTGATGATGATATGGCAGAGTATGCAGTAGGCAGAGTATCTGGGTCTCAGGCAGAGTTACAGAAACTTCGGGATCAGGTTGAGTCGGTTACCCGCAAGATGAGGGTAAGAATGAGGATTTGCTGGATTATGACACACTGACTTTCGAGTAAACATTGCTGGCACAGTTCAAGATGCCTGATATGGCTAAGTTTAAATGGGATGGGGATCAAAGGGTGCATCCCGACAGTTTGTATTCAGTCATGAGTTCAGTTGCTTATCTCAGCGCCAAGTGCAGAAAATGTTTTGAATGTCGCTTGAAGGAGCTCCTGTGGTATGGTACCATAGTTTGGAGAAGAAAGTGAAGGAAGATTGGAGGGAGTTGGCCGATGCTTCCTGAAGCAGTATGTCACTGCTGACTTAAGATCGATCTGTGACTTCTGATCTGAGAATGTTAAGCAGAAAGTGGAGGAGAGTTTTAAGGAGTATGTGGACCGTTGGGAGGGTCAGTTATTGAAAATGCAGACTAGGCCCTCAAGAAGGACCAGATTAAAATGATTATCAAGGGCACCAACCCTCCATTTACAGCAAGTTGAGGAGGATGTTTTGGAAATCTAATAACCTATCCCAAGATCAAAAACCAAGCAAGATATATATAAGAATGAATTAGATTGAAGTAATGGCGGAAACAATACTCACATCACCCAAATGTGGATGCAATGGATGAAGCAAAATCCTCCTTGAGCAGTGAAGATTTCGGCCAAGCAGTGAGAGAAGCTCCAAGCTTGAATTTGATCCTTCCAAGCTCTAAGATGAGTTTCCCATATCACCTTGTATGATCCCTTGTGGTGCTAGCCAAAGATATGTATTAAAGTTCCAAACTTGTACACTTTCTTCACAAAGTTCTTTAAGAAAATGGAAGAAGAAGGAGAGCCAAAAACAGTTCACTGGTTTCGGTCAAGAGAGGGAGAGAGCTAGATCTGATTTTTTGTTTCAAAAATCAATTTATATTTATGTTATAATTAATATAATATAATAAAAAAATAAACACAAACCATGCAAGCACTTAGAGTGTCTAACACTCAATTTCCATGCATTATCTTTGAGTGCTTTGTACACTATCTTCATGCATTGCATCTTGATTAAAAAATACAAATAATGACAAGTGTCATTGTGGGCCCCACACGTTTCCAAATGAAAGTGGGCCCACTTGCACTCACGCGTTCGGGTTCGATATTTCCGAAATATCGAGCTTACGTCGCGACGTTATTAATTAAATCGAATTTAAATAAATAATTACGCCTAGCGAATTTATTATTTACGTCGCTAACGAATTAATTCTAAATTAATTCGTTTGCCCGAATAAAATCTAATTTCAATTTCGCGTCGGAATCGAATTCCGTTTATTATATCGAATATAATAATTTTACGATTAATTCTAAATTAATCGATCTCTCTCTTTATACAGTACTTTATCCAAGATAAAGTCTCTCCGTAATTAATCCAAGATTAATCTAGTTTGAATCATACGTCATCGGTGAATCTTCGGGAAGCGACCCAAGAGACCTCTAGATATGTTGGCAGTAAATCCGGTTGTCGAACTATCCGAACACGTACGTACCAAGTACTACGCTTTTACCGATTTACAAGACAAGGTTAGCTTCTAGCAAAACGCCATGCCTACCCAATTCTCTAGAAATATTCTTACTGGAATATTAGATCTATAACAGGCGTAGTATACCGTAGTATAGTGTATATCGAACCAGTATCGGATGATCACATGCTAGGGCTGGGGCTGGATAAGTGTCTGCCCCGTCCGAAACACATATCGGATGTCAAGCAACCAGTCTCTTTGAATCGGATAATCCTGACCTAGTCATATTATCCCGATGGTTGCAACCATTATAGAGTACTAGTTCTGAATCCCTCGCGATCATCATCTCCATATGTCTGAAGTGATACTTCCATCTTGATATCACATCCAATACACTACGATTCTCGATAAACCCAGAAGAGGTATACACAGAACTCGTTAAAGCCCTGGACCACCAAACCTAAATTTTACCGATTGTCGTAAGTACTAGCGATGCAAATCTCAGGTTAAGATCATATGCACCTACCCTAAAGCGGACTCCCATAGACACGCAGACATACTACCAATGGGATTCCGCGGGGTCTATCCAGAGCGAAGCTGTTTTCCGTACCATCGGTAAAACACAACCTCCTACCGCACTTGCATAAGTATCCTATACTTAAATATATGAGAACTATGCCGTTGTGCCCTCACAACATGCACGAGTGCAGTACTAGTCTATTCCGCATTATCGATGTCCAGTCTCGATAATACTACGACTAGGGATATTTAATGATTAAACCTTTATGGATTGATACTGTCTCATATCATCTCAATCCGGAACTAATCATAGGGACTTTTACCATTTATATATCAAAGTAAATAATTACAAAACGGTAAAAGGCAATTTCATTACTACATAGTTAATTTTGTACAATAATACAATATCATTTACAAAATAGTGACGCTATGGGACATTACTGTCTAACAATCTCCCACTTGGCCTATAGCCAGTCACTCAAGCATCTAATACCTGAACTATGTACATGTCGCTCAAACTTTTCCCGAGGAATAGCCTTCGTCAGCGGATCTGCAATATTATCCTCTGATGCGATCTTTTCGATCTTCACATCGCCACGATGTATGATCTCTCGAATCAGATGGAATCGTCGAAGAACATGTTTGGATCGTTGATGAGACCTTGGTTCCTTAGCCTGTGCTATAGCCCCGCTATTGTCACAATACAATGGCACGGGCTCAGCTGCTAACGGAACTACTCCTAATCCAATTAGGAATTTACGGATCCAAACTGCCTCTTTTGCTGCTTCAGCTGCTGCAATGTACTCCGCTTCAGTTGTTGAATCGGCAACAGTATCTTGCTTGGAAGATTTCCAGCTCACTGCTCCGTTATTCAAGCAAAATATGTACCCGTACCTGGTTTGCGACTTAAAGTCGTCTCTGTCGGTTTGGAAACTTGCATCAGTATACCCAGATACCTCAAGTTCTCCATCTCCATAGATTAAGAAAACATCCTTAGTTCTTTTAAGATACCTAAGGATATTCTTAACCGCCATCCAGTGATCCTGTCCTGGATCGGCCTGATATCGACTGCACATGCTCAAAGCATAGGACACATCAGGTCGTGTACATATCATGGCATACATGATCGATCCGACTGCCGAGGCGAACGGAGTCCGACTCATGTTGTCTCTCTCATCTTGTGTTTTAGGACACATGTCCCTAGATAGAAAGACGCCATGTGATGTTGGCAACAGTCCCTTCTTGGACTGATCCATGTTGAATCTCTTCAACACTTTATCAATATATGTACTCTGGGAGAGTCCAAGTAGCTTTCTAGATCTATCCCGGTAGATCTTTATTCCTAGAATAAAAGCTGCTTCTCCCAGATCTTTCATGGAGAATTTCAATGAAAGCCAAGCTTTCACCGACGTTAACATGGGAATGTCATTGCCTATTAGCAATACATCGTCGACATAAAGGACAATAAAAGTCAGTGCACTCCCACTAACCTTCTTATACACACAAGGATCATCCACGTTTTGAATGAAATCATATTCTTTTATGACCTCATCAAAACGTTGGTTCCATGACCTCGATGCTTGCTTCAGTCCATAAATGGACCGATTTAACTTACAAACCTTGTTTGCAAGTCTTGGTGCGATAAAACCGTCAGGTTGTTGCATATAAACATCCTCCAACAGGTTTCCGTTAAGGAAAGCGGTTTTAACGTCCATCTGCCATATTTCGTAATCGTAATATGCAGCTATCGCAAGCATTATCCGAATGGATTTAATCATGGCAACGGGTGAGAAAGTTTCGTCATAATCAACTCCAAGTTGTTGACGATACCCCTTCGCTACAAGCCTAGCTTTGTACGTTTGAACGTTGCCATCCATGTCTGTCTTCTTCTTGAAGACCCATTTGCATCCAATAGGCTTTACGCCTTCTGGTGCATCAACCAGTGTCCAAACTTGGTTGGTATACATGGAATCCATTTCGGCCTTCATGGCCTCTTGCCATAAAGTGGATTCGATACCCTGTATCGCTTCCTCATACGTGGCCGGTTCAGTATCCTCAATAAGATTAATATCTACATGAGGTGAGATCAGGAATCCATACCTCTCAGGTATTACCCTGACTCTCTCCGACCTACGTAGCCCTTGTGTAATTGAAGATTGTGGTTCAGTCTCATCCTGGATGGACTGTTCATGTTCCGTTCTAGATTCAATGCCAGGAACAGTATCACTACGACTTTCATCGAGTTCTACTTTCCTCCCACTAACCACTGCATTTATGAATTCCTTCTCAAGGAAAACTGCATGTAGAGCAACAAATACTTTGTTCTCTTTTGGGTTATAGAAGTAATATCCTTTGGTTTCCTTAGGATATCCAACAAATAGGCATTTATCTGATTTGGGTTCAAGTTTGGTACCTTCCAAACGTTTGACGTATGCCCAGCAACCCCAAATCTTCAGGAATGAGAAACCTGGTTTCTTTCCTGTCCATATCTCATACGGAGTCTGTTCAACAGACTTTGACGGAACCCTATTCAAAATAAGAATTGCACTTTCTAATGCATGTCCCCAGAAGGATATAGGTAGCTCAGTGCGACTCATCATCGACCTTACCATGTCAAGCAAGGTACGGTTTCTCCGTTCAGACACACACCATTTAATTGTGGTGTTCCAGGAGGAGTCCATTGTGAAAGAATACCATATTCTTTCAAGTAATCTTGAAACTCATTACTTAAGTATTCGCCACCACGGTCCGACCGTAATGTTTTAATACTCTTGCCTGTTTGTTTTTCAACTTCGTGTCGAAACTCTTTGAATTTCTCAAAAGTTTCCGACTTGTGCATCATTAGATACACATAACCATAACGTGATGCATCATCCGTAAAGGTTACGAAGTATCGATATCCACCTCTAGCCTGGCTAGACATGGGCCCACAAACGTCACTATGAACGAGGGCTAACAGTTCAGTGGCGCGTTCACCTTTACCACTAAAAGGTGATTTAGGCATTTTGCCTAACAAACAAGATTCGCAGACGTCATATGAATTTGGATCAAATCCGTCCAAGTACCCACTCTTCGAAAGTGTGGATATGCGAGTCTTGTTGATGTGTCCCAGACGACAATGCCACAAATAAGTTTCTTCTTTTGGATTACTCATTTTGAGCCTTTTGTTTGTTATTTTACATTTTGGAGATTCATTTATATTCAAAATATAAAGACCATTATTTGCATCAGCACTGCAAATTTCTCGCATCATTCATATATAAATAACACCTAGTGTTTTTAAATACAAAAGTGTACCCTGTTTGGGTTAACAAAGATACAGAAATAATATTCCTAGTTAAACTAGGAACAAAATAACAGTCATTTAGTTTAAGTACATGCCCCGAGGGCAGTTCCAAAACAAAAGTGCCTACGGCCAAAACAGCAACAGAAGTTCCATTTCCAACACGTAGATCAACCTCCCCCGAAGCCAGTCTCCTGCTATCATGCAGATCCTGCACATCAGTACAAATATGAGAACCACAGCCAGAATCAAAAATCCAATTTTTATTAAGACTTGAAGTAGTCATATTTATCTCAATAACAAACATACCTGAGGCCGGTGCCTTGCCCGCCTGTATGTCCTCCTTATGTCCCTTGTTCATGCGGCAGTCACGCTTCCAGTGACCTCTTTTGCCGCATTTAGGCAAACATCTTGAGACTTGTCCCTTGGCTTCCCAGAAGCCTTTGTTGACTTGGCCTTGCCTTTGTTCTTATGCTTCTCTTCTTCTTAACACCCCCAGTTGCCTTGAGCCCAGCTTTCGGCGTTTGAGATGTTGTTGCAAAGTGCGCCTCGCGCTTGTTGCCTTTCAGAAGTTCTTTCTCTGACTCCTTGAGAATTGACAACAACTCTCCAAGAGTGTCATCCGAATTCATCAGTTTGTAGTTGATGACAATCTGTTTCCAAGTATCGGGTAGTGACTGTAGAAGTACATCTATAGCCAGCTCAGACTCCAAGACTATACCCATACAAGCCAGTTCATCAATATCTGCTATCATTTGAGTCCCATGGACCTCAACAGAACTACCATCAGTCATACGGGTGCGAAAGATCCTCTTCACCAACTCGTACCTCGCCATCCGCTTATTAGTGCGGTGAAGATCTTGCAATCTTGCCATCATATTATAAGGATCCAAGTCCCTATTTTGGCGACGAAAGTGTTGAGTCATTGAAGCAAGCATAATCGACTGAGCTGTGTCACAATCATCACTGTGAGTTTTCCATAACTCCAGCTCAAGTGGCTCAGTGGGCTTAGGCCCGAGAGGTCTCTGAATAGTATACAGTATCCTCTCCGCCCCAAGGACTATCCTTAGGTTCATTTCCCAATCAGCGAAGTTTGTCCCTCTAAAGACATTGTCTCCCATGATAATGTCACGGACATTTACCTTGCTAGCCATCTTAACTACGATAGTCCAACTATCTAGTTAACGAAAAAATGGGTACAGTCAAACTGTTACAAGAAAAATAACATTTTTATTAGTCCAACTAATGTTAAAAATTGACGAAATAAATTTTTGTAAGCGCGTAAAGCTAAGTATCTGAATGAAATTGCAAACTCAATACTAGCCTCCCACTATTTTCTACAAGTCTCTAACCCTCTGTTGAGTACTCGGGAAATCCAATTTCCTAGTGGGCTAGGATCCCGTTAAATAACACACAACCTTGACTTTGGCCAACAAGTTGTATGATATTTAACTAGGTAGATCTCGAAGATCAATTGGATCCCATCCAATTCCTAGATCCGGTAGGTGGACATCCAAGTCCGAAACATATATATCTAATACATACGTCAATGTATCCAATACATTTTCCTAACCATTTCCTCTGAATCAACTAAGCCTTGGCTTTGGCACAACAAACCTAATGATTCCAGTTAAGCGGGACCCATTGACAAGGAAAGTTTCGTAATCAATGTCGATGGACAAGAAGTGATCTTGACTTTGGCCAACAAATCACAACTTGGACAGGACACCGATGTGTAACAAAACTCTCATGATTCAAACACATCCTCAATTGACAAAGGTCTTGACTTTGGCCAACAAACCAATGCCAATTTTGGATCTTGAGAAAGAATCACTCAACGGAAGGAAAATCGCTTAATATTGTTTGAGGGATTTTTCGCGTAATTGGCAACCAATTAATTTATCTTTGTTAGGTCTCATCATCATACACCCTTAAGCATGCTTCTAAAACATCATAAAGTGCATAAAGTAAAGTAATAGTGATATACGGATGGATATATAAACAACTTGTTCCTAGAACAAATCACTCCCTTTCCTCTCCCCGCTAGCACTATTCTACTTCTACCAAATTACATAATACAATAAGAGAAACCTCATTTACATTGAGGGGAATTAGGTGAGAAGAGAATACATAGAGATAAAGAGATAAGGCTGGACACGCAGGTCCAATTTATAAATTCCAAATTTACAATAATTTCTAAAATTACCCTTCCCTTCTAATATCCATCCGATATGCACTATTCATACAACACATCCACATTCATTCATTCATCAAGGCATGTTATACAACCAATCTAATCCAATTAATTAGTCTTTGATTAGGTGACAATACAATGATCAAACAATTGTTTGCATTTGCGCGAGTCCAACTCGTTTTGAGAATAAATACATATTGTATGAATTCACGAATTATATCGAACTACTCGTTAAATCCAATTTAAGTCGTATTCAATACTAATCCTATTATTTAATTCTAAATTAAATATATATACACTTTTATTGTGCTTTTATAACTTAGATTCCAAATCTAGTTCTATTGGGTCTCAAAGCCCAACCAACATCTAATGTCCGTTTAATTAAAGTCCGATGGGCTTTCTATTGATTTCATTAGGCTTGGGCCTTGGTCAATGTGGGTCAAACCCAATTTCCAAGCCCAATAAGGAATCACCCTCATTTGCCATAAAACCAATATCAAGCCCATAAGGCCCAATTAAACATAAAAGCCCATTTATTACATTTGGACTTAAATGGTGTGATTTAGGCCCATCTTGGATCCAATCCAAATGGTCCAAATCTACTTGGCCCAACCAAGCCCATTTATGACCAAATATAATAGTTTTAGGCCCAATTCCAATTTAAGCCAATTAACTAAATTTTAAAATTCCAAATTTTACAACTTAATTAATTAAAGTGTATGTTCATGATTAATCCTTTAAATCAATATTCCAAAATATCAAATTAATCTATTAATCATATTTTTATCTTAAATACATGTCCAACATTATTTAATCAAAAAATCATGTCCCTAATATGTCATCAAGCATTCGGCCAAGGTGAAAAATATGGTTCCGATTTCGTTTTCAATCCAATCAAGTCACAAATGATCATCTCCATATTATTTCAAGTCATCCAATGTCTTAAAATTAAAAAATCATCTAGTCCTCATGCTTGCATGTATTCGGCCAAGCCACTTTGGGGTTGGAAAAATTAATCCAATTTATTTTCCATGAAATTGATGATGTATAATTCATTTTAACATACATCTAAGCATATTCAACCAAGCAAACTCATCAAATCATGCTTCAAACAATTTTCCCCAAATAACATCCTAATATATTTGCATGCATTTTTAGGCTCAATGATACCATTGTTGGAAATCTAATAACTATCCCATCCCAAGATCAAAAACCAAGCAAATATATATATAAGAATGAATTAGATTGAAGTAATGGCGGAAACAATACTCACAAATCACCAAATGTGGATGCAATGGATGAAGCAAAATCCTCCTCCTTTAGCAGTGAAGATTTCGGCCAAGCAGTGAAGAGAAGCTCCAAGCTTGAATTTGATCCTTCCAAGCTCTAAGATGAGTTTCCCATATCACCTTGTATGATCCCTTGATGGTGCTAGCCAAAGAATGTTATTAAAGTTCCAAACTTGTACACTTTCTTCACAAAGTCTTTAAGAAAATGAAGAAGAAGGAGAGCCAAAAAATGTTCACTGTTTTCGGTCAAGAGGGGAGAGAGAGAGATCTGATTTTTTGTTTCAAAAACAATTTATATTTATATTATAATTATATTAAATAATAATATAACAATAAAACACAAATGCAAGCACTTAGAGTGTCTAACACTCAATTTCCATGCATTATTTCTTGAGTGCTTTGTACACTATCTTCATGCATTGCATCTTGATTAAAAAATACAAAATGAGTGTCATGTGGGCCCCACACGTTTCCAAATGAAAGTGGGCCCACTTGCACTCACGCGTTCGGGTTCGATATTTCCGAAATATCGAGCTTACGTCGCGACGTTAATTAAATCGAATTTAAATAAATAATTACGCCTAGCGAATTTATTATTTACGTCGCTAACGAATTAATTCTAAATTAATTCGTTTGCCCGAATAAAATCTAATTTCAATTTCGCGTCGGAATCGAATTCCGTTATTATATCGAATATAATAATTTTACGATTAATTCTAAATTAATCGATCTCTCTCTTTATACAGTACTTTATCCAAGATAAAGTCTCTCCGTAATTAATCCAAGATTAATCGAGTTTGAATCATACGTCATCGGTGAATCTTCGGGAAGCGACCCAAGAGACCTCTAGATATGTTGGCAGTAAATCCGGTTGTCGAACTATCCGAACACGTACGTACCAAGTACTACGTTTTTACCGATTTACAAGACAAGGTTAGCTTCTAGCAAAACGCCATGCCTACCCAATTCTCTAGAAATATTCTTACTGGAATATTAGATCTATAACAGGCGTAGTATACCGTAGTATAGTGTATATCGAACCAGTATCGGATGATCACATGCTAGGGCTGGGGCTGGATAAGTGTCTGCCCCGTCCGAAACACATATCGGATGTCAAGCAACCAGTCTCTTTGAATCGGATAATCCTGACCTAGTCATATTATCCCGATGGTTGCAACCATTATAGAGTACTAGTTCTGAATCCCTCGCGATCATCATCTCCATATGTCTGAAGTGATACTTCCATCTTGATCACATCCAATACACTACGATTCTCGATAAACCCAGAAGAGGTATACACAGAACTCGTTAAAGCCCTGGACCACCAAACCTAAATTTTACCGATTGTCGTAAGTACTAGCGATGCAAATCTCAGGTTAAGATCATATGCACCTACCCTGAAGCGGACTCCCATAGACACGCAGACATACTACCAATGGGATTCCGCGGGGTCTATCCAGAGCGAAGCTGTTTTCCGTACCATCGGTAAAACACACAACTCCTCCTACCGCACTTGCATAAGTATCCATACTTAAATATATGAGAACTATGCCGTTGTGCCCTCACAACAACATGCACGGTGCAGTACTAGTCTATTCCGCATTATCGATGTCCAGTCTCGATAATACTACGACTAGGGATATTTAATGATTAAACCTTTATGGATTGATACTGTCTCATATCATCTCAATCCGGAACTAATCATAGGACTTTTACCATTTATATATCAAAGTAAATAAATTACAAAACGGTAAAAGGCAATTTCATTACTACATAGTTATTTTGTACAATAATACAATATCATTTACAAAATAGTGACGCTATGGGACATTACTGTCTAACAGGATGACCTCCATGATTACAGACTTTCGGCAGTTGAGGGAGACTGTCAAGGACATTGAAGACGAAGAGGAGGAAAACAGAAAATTCTATGGTCTGAATAGGAGGCCCATTGGGGGGAACATCGGGAGCAAAGACCGTTTCTGCTGAGATTGCCGCTATCCAGAACCGGCAGTTTTCCAACTTGGGAAGGCCCTGTCCAAGGTGCTAGAGAAATTGAAGAGGCAAGGGCTCTTAAAACCCTTGGAAGCCAAACAGTTACCCAATCCCCTACCATCACATTATAACCTAAGCCTTTACTGTCACTTTAACCAACAAAAGGGCATGACACCGACAACTGCGGCCCGACTCCGCCATGAAATCCAAGACCTGATAGACTCCAAGAAAATACCTGACCCAGAAACAGACAGCCTGACACACACAGAAACCTTTACCCAACTACCGTGCCGTACCACCACCAGCCTATATGATCAATTCTGGCCTCCTAGAAGACCTTGTCCTGAAATCCTTTCACCCTCAAGCCTTTTGCCTGGGAATCTGGGATAGTACTAGTGAAGATGAGTTTGAGCAGGGGAAGCTTTTGGCTTGATTTCTACATTGATGAGGATTGAAGGAAGAAGTATGGGAAGACGCCAGTGTCGTTTCTACAATGATATGGCGGAAAGGGTAAGGAAGTTTTGACAGATTGTATAGAAGTGGTTGAGACAGTAAAAATACTGAGGGGGAATAAGTGCTGAGGCAATTGAGGAAGACTAGAACACAAGTGAGTATCTGGGAACTGTTATGTGCATATCGAGAGCATAGGCATGCCATGGTTGAGGCCTTGAGCAAGATTGTGGTACCGGAAGATGCCAACCCTGTAATGTTTGTTGGGTCGGTTCAGAAAGAAGCTTTGCAGATATCTTTTTCTGAGGATGAACTCCCGGCGGAGGGGGGAAATCATAACAGGCCTCTATTTATCAGGGCCGAGGTGAGGGGCTAGAGAACTTCATGTGTAATGGTGGATGACGATTCGTCCATCAATGTGTGCCCGCTGAAAATTCTGGCGAGATTGGGTATGAAAGCAACAGACTTGGACACCTCCAATATGACTATTAAGGCTTATGATGACAGTAAAAGGGGAGTTGAGAGTACCTTTGTGGCTATGGTCAAGGTAGGACCGATTGAAGATGAGGTAGAGTTCACAGTACTGGACATCCCAGCTACTTTCGCCTTATTGTTGGGAAGGCCTTGGTTTCACAAACTTGGGGGCGTGCCTTCCACTTTGCATCAGATGATCAAGTTCCCATATGAGGGAGAATTTGTTACCATACGGGTTGAGTTAGATAATGTCGTGGCTGGCTTGGAGATACAACCTTTCATGAGGTTTCAGGTGTCAGCTACTTTTGAGGAGTGGGTGGATCCTAGGGTGGCTAGGATTATGGAGAAAATGAAGTTTGAGCCGGGTAAAGGTTCAAAATTGCCAGATTTCAGAGGACATACCACTCGGAAAGGTTTGGGGTATAGATCTGATGAAGAAAAGCCAAAGGTCAAGAAAAAGGGCCTGAAACTGATGGAATGTTTTGTGAAAGCTTCAGGATATCAAGGGGAGCCTGAACCTGTGGAAGTTAATGGAATTGTGGTACCTGGGTTTGAGATCTTCCAGGATATGTTAGGTAAGAAGCTGATAGTTGAAGAAATTGTGGAGAAAGAATAAGAGAATTGGGAGGAAGAACTGATGAAGTTGGAGAGCCTGACTCTGGGAGAGGACGAAAAGCCTAAGGAAGATTTTATTGTAGAGGAAGAAGTGTCTATAGATGATGAAGACATTTACCTTCCTGATTTGTTTGAATGTACTTCCGCATTATCCAATAATAATGACATCTCTTTTGCTTACTTGCCTGAGTCATTTCCATTTACACTACACGAATCAAGCATATTTGACATCAGTTCAGCCAGAACTATTGCATTTAACTTGGGTACATTTGAGAACCCCAAGGAAATTCTGATTGCAAGTGAAGTAACCTCCGAAGAGAGGGAGAAACTAGAAGAAGTGTTGGTCAGATATGCCAAAGTGTTTGCTTGGTCCTATGAGGACATGCCCGGGGTAGACAGAAACATTGCCCAACACACAATACCAACTTATCCGAATATGAGACCAGTAAAACAGAAACTCCGACGGATGAGACCAGAATGGGCTGAGAAAGTTAGAGAGGAAGTTAAGAAACAGATAGATGTGGGGTTCTTGGAAGTAGTAAAATATCCTGAGTGGTTGGCTAATATAGTACCGGTGCCGAAGAAAAATGGGAAGGTCAGAATGTGTGTAGACTACAGAGATCACAACAAGGCTTGTCCGAAAGATGATTTTCCTCTGCCGCATATAGATGTTCTGGTTGATAGTGCGGCTTTATCCGCTATGTATTCATTTGTAGATGGGTTTTCAGGTTACAATCAGGTTCTCATGGCTGAGGAAGATATACACAAGACTCCATTTGTTACCGAGTGGGGTACTTATTGTTACAAGGTAATGTCGTTTGGGCTTAAGAATGCGGGAGCTACTTATCAGCGGATGGCCACTACACTTTTCCATGACTTGATGCACAAAGAGATTGAGGTGTATGTAGATGACATGATGGTGAAATCGGAGACAAGGGTTGGGCATATTGAAGCACTGGAAAGGTTTCTTCAGAGAGTTGACAGATACAACCTGCGGCTAAACCCTAAGAAATGTGTGTTTGGGGTGACATCAGGGAAATTGCTTGGTCATGCAGTGGGAATGGGCGGAATAGAGGTACACTCCGAAAAGATCAAGGCAATCACATAAATTCCTGCACCGAAGACAGAAAAAGAAGTCAGAGCATTCTTGGGAAAGATTCAGTACATCAGTCGGTTCATTGCCAAGTTGACATCAGTGAGTGAGCCTATCTTCAAACTGTTGAGAAAAGATCAGCCAGTGAGATGGAATGAACAGTGTCAGACAGCCTTCGACAAAATCAGAGAGTATTTGGTAAAGCTGTTGGTTTCTATAATATGTCCCAAGGAAAGATTAAGCATTTGAAATACAACAATGAATATATATATTAAAAATGAAGTATGGCGGAATCATACTTACAATGCTTTAGTGATGAAGAAAATCAAACCAAAATGGAAGCTCCAAGGTTGGGATGATTCGGCCAAGATGAGAAGAGGTGGAAAGCTCCAAGCTTTGTGTATTCCAAGCTCTTTGATGGTTTCCCTATCACCTCTTTTGATCCCTTGAAGGTGCTAGCCTTGTGTGTGAATATATGTTCCAAACAACCACAATTTCTTCAAGTTTTTTTGCAACAAAAATGAAGAAATGGAGAGCCCAAAACTGTTTCAGGTTTCGGCAATTTGAGAGAGAGAAGAGAGTTTGTGTAATTTTAATTTTTGTTACCAAAAATCAATTTATATTTATGCCATAATATTTATTAAATTAATAATAAACTTATGACACAAACCATGCAATGGCTTAGAGTGTCAAACACTCAAACTCCATGCAAAATATTTGAGTGTATTGTACACTATCACCATGCAATGCATTATCAATAAAATAATGCATATAATGACATGTGTCATGTGGGCCCCACACGTTTCCAAATGAAAGTGGGCCCACGTACACTCACGCGTTCGGGTTCGATATTTCCGAAATACGAACTTATGTCGCGACGTTAATTAAATCGAATTTAAATAAATAATTGCGCCTAGCGAAATTATTATTTATGTCGCTAACGAATTAATTCTAAATTAACTCGTATGCCCGAATCAAATCTAATTTTAATTTCGCGTCGAAATCGAATTTCGATTATTATATCGAATATAATAATTTTATCGATTAATTCTAAATAATCGTTCTCTCTCTAAATAAGGCACTTTATCCGAGATAAAGTTTCTCCGTAATTAATCCAAGATTAATTAAGTCCGAATCAAATATCATAGGTGAATCTTCAGGAAGCGACCCAAGAGATCTCCGGATATGTTGGCAGTAAATACGGTCGTCGGATAATCCGAACACGCACGTACCTCGTACTACGTTCTTACCGATTCCAAGACAAGGTTGGCTTCTAGCAAAGCGCCATGCCTACCCAATTCTCCAGAAATATTCTTATAGGAATATAAGATCTATATCAAGCGTAGTATACCGTAGTATTACGTACATCGATCCAATATCGGACGATCACATGTTAGGCCTGGGGCTGGAGATGTGTCTGCCCCGTACGAAACATATATCGGACATCAAGCAACCAGTCTCTTAAATCGGACAATCCTGACCTGGTCATATTGTCCCGACGGTTGCAACCTTTTATAGAGTACTAGTTCTGTGTCCTGCGTGATCATCACCTCCATATGTCTGAAGTGATACTTCCATCGACATCACATCCAGTACACTACGATTCTCGATAAACCCAGAAGAGGTGTACACAGAACCGGTTAAGGTCCCCAACCACCAAAACCAAAGTTTACCGATTGTCGCAAGTACTAGCGATGTAAGTCTCAGGTTAAGACCATATACACCTACCCTGATGCGGCCTCCCATAGACACGCAGACATACTACCAATGGGATTCCGCGGGGTCTATCCAGAGCGAAGCTGTTTTCCGTACCATCGGTAAAACACAACCTCCTATCGCACTTGCATAAGTATCCAATACTTAAATATATGAGAACTATGCCGTTGTGCCCTCACAACGTGCACAAGCGCAATACTAGTCTATTCCGCATTATCGATGTCCGATCTCGATAATACTCCGACTAGGGATATTTAATGATTAAACCTTTATGGATTGATACTGTCTCATATCATCTCAATCCGGTATTAATCATATGGACTTTCGCCATTTATATATCAAAGTAAATAATATTACAAAACGGCAAAAGGCAATTTCATTATCACATAGTTAATTTTGTACAATAATACAATATCATTTACAAATAGTGACGCTATGGGACATAATGTCTAACAATCTCCCACTTGGCCTATAGCCAGTCACTCAAGCATCTAATACCCGAACTATGTATGTGTCGTTCAAAACTTGCTGAAGAACAGCCTTCGTCAGCGGATCTGCAATGTTGTCATCTGATGTGACCTTCTCGACCTTACATCGCCACGATGTATAATCTCCCGAATCAGATGGTAACGTCGAAGAACATGCTTGGACCGTTGATGAGACCTTGGTTCCTTAGCCTGCGCTATAGCCCCGTTATTGTCACAATACAATGGAACGGGCTCTCTGCTGCTAACGGAATTACTCCTAATCCGATTAGGAACTTTCGGATCCAAACTGCCTCCTTTGCTGCTTCAGATGCAGCGATGTACTCCGCTTCTGTTGTTGAATCGGCAACAGTATCTTGCTTGGAAGATTTCCAGCTCACTGCTCCGTTATTCAAACAAAAAATGTACCCGGATTGTGACTTGTAGTCATCCTTGTCGGTTTGGAAACTTGCATCGGTATACCCAGATACCGCAAGTTCTCCACCTCCATAAATTAAGAAAGCATCCTTAGTTCGTTTAAGATACTTAAGGATATTCTTAACTGCTATCCAGTGACCTTCACCTGGATCGGCCTGATAGCGACTGCACATGCTCAAAGCATATGAGACATCAGGTCGTGTACATATCATGGCATACATGATCGATCCGACTGCCGAGGCGAACGGTATCCGACTCATGTTGTCTCTCTCTTCCTGAGTCTTAGGACACATGTCTTTAGACAGAGAGGTACCACGTACCATTTGAACCAATCCCCTCTTGGATTGTTCCATGTTGAATCGCTTCAACACTTTATCAATGTATGTACTCTGGGAGAGTCCAAGCAGCTTTCTAGATCTATCCCGGTAGATCTTTATTCCAAGAATAAAGGCTGCTTCTCCCAGATCTTTCATGGAGAATTTTAATGAAAGCCAAGCTTTCACCGACGTTAGCATGGGAATGTCATTGCCTATAAGCAATACGTCGTCAACATAAAGGACAATAAAAGTAAGTGCTCTCCCACTAACCTTCTTGTATACACAAGGGTCATCTGCGTTTTGCACGAAATCATATTCTTTTATGATCTCATCAAAACGCTGATTCCATGACCGTGATGCTTGCTTCAATCCATAAATGGATCGATTTAACTTACAAACCTTGTTTGCAAGTCTAGGTACGATAAAACCGTCAGGCTGTTGCATATAAACATCCTCCAAAAGGTTTCCGTTAAGGAAAGCGGTTTTAACGTCCATCTGCCATATCTCGAAGTCGAAATATGCAGCTATTGCAAGCATTATCCGAATGGATTTAATCATGGCAACGGGTGAGAAGGTTTCGTCATAATCAATACCATATTGTTGACGATACCCCTTCGCTACAAGCCTAGCTTTGTACGTTTGAACGTTGCCATCCATGTCGGTCTTCTTCTTGAAGATCCATCTGCATCCAATAGGCTTTACGCCTTCTGGTGCATCAACCAGTGTCCAAACTTGGTTGGCGTACATGGAATCCATCTCGGACTTCATGGCTTCTTGCCATAAAGCGGAATCGATATTTTGTATCGCTTCCTCATACGTAGCCGGCTCATTATCCTCAATAAGATTAATATCTACATGAGGTGAGATCAGGAACCTATATACCTCTCAGGTACTGTTCTGACTCTCTCCGACCTACGCGGACCTTGTGTATGTGAAGTTTGTGGTACAGACTCATCCCGGACGGTCTGTTCTTGTTCCGTCATTGATTCATTGCCAGGAACAGTATCACTACGATCTTCATCGAGTTCTACTTTCCTCCCACTTACCACTGCATTTATAAAATCCTTTTCAAGAAAAAATGCTTGTAGAGCAACAAATACTTTGTTTCTTGTGGGTGGGTGATAGAAGTAATATCCTTTGGTTTCCCTAGGATATCCTACGAAAAGGCATTTATCAGATTTGGGTTCAAGTTTGGTACCTTCCAAATGTTTAACATATGCCCAGCATCCCCAAATCTTCAGGAAAGAGAAACCTGGTTTCCTTCCTGTCCATATCTCATATGGAGTCTGTTCAACAGACTTCAACGGTACCTTATTCAAAATAAGTATAGCACTGTTTAATGCGTATCCCCAGAAGGATATTGGTAGCTCAGTGCGACTCATCATTGACCTTACCATGTCCAACAAGGTGCGGTTTCTCCGTTCGGACACACCGTTTAATTGCGGTGTTCCAGGAGGAGTCCACTGTGAAAGAATACCATATTCTTTTAAGTAATCTTGAAACTCATAACTTAAGTATTCGCCACCACGGTCTGACCGTAATGTCTTAATACTCTCCCTGTTTGTTTCTCCACTTCGTGTCGAAACTCTTTGAATTTCTCAAGAGTTTCCGACTAGTGTCTCATAAGATACACATAACCGTAACGAGATGCATCATCTGTAAAGGTTACGAAGTAGTGAAATCCACCTCTAGCCTGGCTAGACATGGGCCCGCATACATCAGTATGAACGAGAGCCAACAATTCTGTGGCACGTTCACCTTTACCGCTAAAAGGTGATTTAGGCATTTTGCCTAAAAGACAAGATTCGCAGACGTCATATGAATTGAGATCAAATTCGTCCAAGTACCCACTCTTCGAAAGTGTGGATATGCGAGTCTTGTTGATGTGTCCTAGACGACAATGCCACATATAAGCTTCATCTTTTAGTTTACTTCTTTTGAGCTTTTTGTTGTCATTTTAGGAGATTCATTTATATTCAAAATATAAAGACCGTTATTTGCAACAGCTGTGCAAATTTCTGCATCATTTTTATATAAATAACACCCAGTGTTTCTAAATACAAAAGTGTAACCCTGCTGGGTTAACAATGATACAGATATAATATTCCTAGTTAAACTAGGTACAAAATAACAGTTCAAAAGTTTAAGTGCATGCCCTGAGGGCAGTTCTAAAACAAAAGTCCCTACGGCCAAAACAGCAACTGGTGTTCCGTTTCCGACCCGTAGATCCATCTCCCCGGATGCCAGCACCCTGCTATCCTGCAGATCCAGAGGCGATAGCCTTGCCATCCTTGATATCCTCCCTCTGCCCTTTGCCCATTCGGCAGTCACGTTTCCAGTGACCCCTCTTGCCGCAGTTGAGGCAGATGTCGCGAGATTTGTCCTTTGGCTTCCTAGAAGCTACTGTCAACTTGCCTTTGCCCTTGTTTTTGAACTTCTTCTTCCTCGCACCTCCAATTGCCTTGGGCCCAGCCCTTGGCGCATGAGAGGTCGATGCAAAATGCGCCTCGCGCTTGCCCTCCTTTAGGAGTTCCCTTTCGGACTCCTTCAATACGGACAACAACTCTCCAAGAGTGTCGTCAGTATCCATCAACTTATAGTTGATGATGATTTGTTTCCAAGTATCGGGTAGCGATTGTAATAGCATATCAATCGTCAGCTCTGCCTCCAAGACAATGCCCATCTTGGCTAACTCATCTATGTTAGCGATCATTTGAGTCCCGTGGACCTCAACTGATGCGCCGTCTGTCATCCGGGAGCGGAAGAGTTTCCTTACTAGCTCGTACCTCTCCATCCGCTTGTTGGTGCGGTGGAGATCACGCAATCTTGCCATCATGTTATAGGGATCCAAGTCCCTGTTCTGGCGTCTGAAATGCTGGGTCATTGCAGCTAGCATAACTGACTGAGCTTGGTCACAATCGTCACTATGAGTCTTCCATAACTCTAGCTCCAGTGGCTCAGTGGGTTTAGGCGGGAGAGGTCTCTAAATAGTATACAGTACCCTCTCAGCCCCAAGCACTATCTTGAGGTTCATTTCCCAGTCGGCAAAGTTTGTCCCTTTGAAGACATTATCGCCAATGATTATGTCGCGGATATTACCTTTGCCAATCATCATGACAACTATAGTCCAACTATAAAGTCAACGATGTTATGGGTACAGTCAAACTGTTACAAGTAAAAATAACAATATATTAGTCCAACTAATTATTTAAAATATTGACGAAATAATTTTGAAAGACGTGTAAGGCTAAATATCTGAACGAAATTGCAAATTCAATAATAGCCTCCCACTATTTTCTTCAAGTTTCTAACCCTCTGTAGAGAACTCGGGAAATCGAATTTCCTAGTGGGCTAGGATCCCGTTAAATAACACACAACCTTGACTTTGGCCAATAAAAATTGTATGCTATTTAACTTAGGTAGATCTCCATGATCAATTGGATCTCATCCAATTCCTAGATCCGGTTAGGTGGACATCCAAGTCCGAAACATATGTATAATGTCAATGTATCCATTACATTTTCCTAACCCTATCCTCCGAATCATCTAGGCCTTGGCTTTGGCCAAAAACAAACCTAATGATTCCAGTTAAGCGGGACCCATTGACGAGGAAAGTTTCGTAATCAATGTCATTGGACAAAAAGTGATCTTGACTTTGGCCAATAAAAATCACGTTTGGACAAGACACTGATATGCAACAAAACTCTCATGATTCAAGTACATCCTTGATTGACAAAGGTCTTGACTTTGGTCAAGACTTTGGTCAAAAACAAACCAATGCCAACTTCGGATCTTGAACAAGAACCATTCAATGGAAGGATATTTGCTTAATATAAATTGAGGGATTTTCGCGTAATTGGCAACCATTTATTTATCTTTGTTAGGTCTCATCATCATACACCCTTAAGCATGCTTCTAAAACATCATAAAGCGCGTAAAGTAAATTAATAGTGATATGCGGATGGATATATAAACAACTTGTTCCTAGAACAAATCACTCCCTTTCCTCTCCCCGCTAGCACTATTCTACTTCTACCCAATTACATAATACAATAAGAGAAACCTCATTTACATTGAGGGGAATTAGGTGAGAAGAGAATACAAAGAGATAAAGAGATAAGGCTGGACACGCAGGTCCAATTATAAATTCCAAATTTACAATAATTTAAAATTACCCTTTCCCTTCTAATATCCATCCGATATACACTATTCATTCATCCTTGTTGAATACCAAATCGATCCTCCTTTTAATGCCAAAATCCCTTCCTTGTGAGACAAGTTGAAGCCCTAGCCTTTCTCTATATAAACCACACCTCTCCAAGGCATTGCTCTCTCGTAGTTCACACCCATCACAAGAAATAAAGAAGCAAAGAATTTCCAACCCCCTCTCCAAGCTCTCCATTCACGCCAATCACAAGAATAAGTAACAAAAAATATTTTTTTCATCTCCTCCACTCCATAGCCGAACACATCACCCTCCTTAACCCCTCCATAATCAAAAATAACAAGCCTTTATATCTTCCTAAAGCCACCAAACCCAGCCCTATAAAGCAGCCCTCCATCACCGAAAATTACAACCAAAAAACCGAACTACAGTGAAGACAAAAACTGCACTCATATTAGCCCTCAAACAGCCCCTAAAATCCTCAAAACAGTAACATAAAAACTGCATTCATAATCCTTAAAATAATCACACATGACTACACTAAAAACCCACAAAAAAACTCGGAACAGTCTGTGGAAACGTCAAAACAGGTGACCTGAACAGTGAGCAGCAAAATAGAGGCCGAACAGTAGCAGAACGGAGTTCGAACGGCTAGCAAAACAGCAAAACAGTGAGCTAGGACGCTAAACCAGTGAACCGGAGAAATTGAGGAACTGTACCCTTTTCGACGTCCGTGAAACGCAAGCCCGAAAGTTGGAAAAAAGGTTAGACCTGAGGGTATTTTTCACACTCATTTTTTTGTATTTTTTATTTGTATTATCTATTGAGTATTGCTTGCATGATTGTCATGTTGAAATGCATGTTGTGGCCCTTGAGTAGATAAATATGCATGAATTATGAGATGTTGTATGTTGTGGCTTTGGAATAAAATGAGAGATGTGTCAACTCTCGCGGTATATCGGATGGAAACCCGGACATAAATTTCATAGTCGATTCCGAATGGACGGTAGTATGATTTGTACTCGGGATACAACTCCACGTCCCGCTTGAGTAAACGGCACCCTCTTTTGTTTTGTGTTGTTTTGGTTTATTTATTTTAGGTCACTTGAATTCTGCATGTCCCTTATTTATGCATGATTCAATCGAGCGCATGGGCTTAGTAAGTGGAATGAAAGATCCCCTATGGGGAGGGGTTAAAGCCATTTACCATGATACTTTGCGCGCCGGTTGATGTGTGTTCGGTTGAATGCAACATACGTTCAATCGGGCATACTAAGTTTGATATTATTGCTTTTAATTCTTTGTATGCATGATTCAATCGAGCGCATGAGTTTAGTAAGTGCAATGAAAGATCCCCTATGGGGAGGGGTTAAAGCCCTTTACCACGATGCTTTGCCGCGCCGGTTGATGTGTGTTCGGTTGAATGCAAGATACGTTCAATCGGGCATACTAAGTCTGATATTATTGTTTTTTAATTCTTTGTATGCATGATTCAATCGAGCGCATAGGCTTAGTGAATGCAATGAAAGATCCCCTATGGGGAGGTGTTAAAGGCCTTTACCACGATGCTTTGCCACACCAGTTGATGTGTGTTCGGTTGAATGCAAGATACGTTTAATCGGACATACTGAGCTTGACATTGTTGTCTTTATTCTTTGTGTTGCATGCATCAGGTCTGGTTCCGTTCGAACGCGTTCTCGAACCCTACATGAACGCGAACCTTCTGTTTACCGTTCGAACGTGTTCTCGAACGCTACACGAACGCACACGCACTTTCTTAGTCTCATCATTCATCAGGTCTGGTTCCGTTCGAACGCGTTCTCCAATGCTATACGAATGCGAACCTTGTGTTTACCGTTCGAACGCGTTTTCAAATGCTACGCGAACGCACTTCCTTAGTCTCATCATGCATCAGGTCTGGTTCCGTTCGAACGCGTTCTCGAACGCTACACGAACGCGAACCTTCTATTTACCGTTCGAATGCATTTTCAAACGCTACGCGAATGCGCACCCACTAAACTGAGTCATTTCCATCGGTTTCATATATAGTCTTCCTAGTAGCTATCCCCACATGTATGAATACAATGTGTTTAATGTATTACAATTCATATACCTATGTCATGATAACATTTGAGTATTATTTCTTGTGGTATATCGGATGGAAACCCGGACATAAATTCCGTAGCCGATTCCGAATTGACGGTAGTACGGTCTGTACTTGGGATACAATTCCACGTACCACTTGAGAAGGTGCTCACATGTTTGCTTGTGTGGTTAGTATGTGTGCTTGTGTTTTCTTGAATATAATATGCTAGTGAAGTTGTATGTTTGTCGCTCCTTTGATGTACTTTCAAGCATGCAATCTTAGATGTGAAATATATGTAAACTTAGGTGTAAGTGTTATTTTGTACATGTGAATTTAGAAGCATGATACTCTTGGAAATAAGTGCTACTTAAGCCTGATTAAATTATTACATAAATCCTTTCATTACAAGTGGCATAAGTAAGTGACCATTCCGAACCCAACGGTTTGAGGTCTTCCCTTGCGAGGGGTGAGTGCGGCCTTAAATCTCATTTTCCCGGTTCATACCGGGTGGCGACTCCATTATTCTCTAGTTTAGTCCCCCATGGCTACTCCGTACTCCCGACCGGGTCGTGAGCCCGGGACAGCATGCGTCGCCCAGTTTCTGTGTCCCACACCAATCCATCCCCAAAATGACGTCGAAGCTTAATATACTCAACACTACTAAATTAGAATAGCAAGTATACCCATCAATATCTACAAAATACTATTTCACACCCCGTGTAGGTTCTATGGGACCTTCTACTGGTGTACCTGTTGGACAATTATGACCCATAGCGTTACTATTTGTACAGATCATGGTGTTGTTGTACAAATTAACTATGTGACAAAGGAGATTATTCTCTTATCATTTGTGATTAGATCACCTTAGATATATAAATGATGAGAGGTCCCTATGATTTGTTCCTGGACGGAGAATAATATGAGACAGTATCAGTCCACGTAGGATAAATCATTAAATATCCCTAGTCAGATTGGACATCGATAGATACGTAAAAGACTAGTATTGCACTTGTGCGCGTTGTGAGGGCACAACGGCATAGTTCTCATATATTTGGGTATTGGATACTCATGCAAGTGTAATAGAAGATTGTGTTTCACCGATGGTAGGGAAACAGCTTCGCTCTGGATAGACCCCCTCGGAATCCCATTGGTAGTATGACTGTGTGTCTATGGGAGTCTGAAATCAGGGTAGGTGTATTTGGTCTTAACCTGAGACTTGCACCGCTAATACTTACGACAATCAATATACTTTGGTTGAGGTCGTCCAGGGCTTTAACCGGTTCTGTGTACGCCAATACTAGGTATATTGAGAATCGTAGAGTATTGGGTGTGATGTCAAGACGAAAGTATCACTCCAGTCATAGTGGAGATGATGTCACGTAGGATACGGTATTAGTGCTCTTAAGTGATGCGCGGCCATTGGGATATTATGACTAGGTCATGTATATCTGATTATAGAGACTAGTTACCAAACATCCGACATGTGTTTCGTACGGGGCAGGCACAACTTCAGCCCCAGTCCTAGCACGTGACCATCCGATACTAGATCGATATGCACTATACGATGTATACTACGCCTGATACAGATCCTTCATTCCTGTAAGGATATTTCCGGAGAATTGGGTAGGCATGGTGCTTTTCTAGAAGCCAACCTTGTCTCGTGAATCGGTAAAACGTAGTACTTGGTACTTACGTGTTCGGATAGTCCGACGACCGTATTTACTGCCAACATATCCGGGGATGTCATGGGTCGCTTCCAAGGATTCACCGATGATGTATGACTCGCACTTAAATAATCTGGGATTAATTTGATGAGAGAGAAAATTAATCTGGATATTACAGATATATTTTATATGGGATAAAATATAGTCTAAAGAGAGAGAACGCGATTAATTTGGAATTAATCGGAAAAATGAATTTAATAGTTAAATTTGATTTTTCTATTTAATTTATTCGAATGGGCTAAAATTAATATATCGGATATATTAATATGAATTGGATTTCATTACGAAATTAAAGTCGGACTTTAATGCGAACGAACGAATTAATTTAGAATAATTCGTAAACGACGTTCGTAATATATTTGCGTGGCATCGATATTTAATTAAATTAGATTTAATTATTTAACGACGGAAGTTCGTTTAATTCGGATAAACGGAACCGAGCCGCGGCAAATGTTCGTAGAGATATTTTAATTTTGAATTCAAATATGTGGGGCTCATGTGTGGTAGGTGTACCTACCACCCAACTACCTTGTTTGCCTTTTGGAAAACCATTTACCCACACCTACCAAGTTTGGGGTAAAAGGTGAAATGGTTTTACCTAAAATATAAAAGCAAAATATCTCTCTACACTTTGAAAATTTATTATTACATTAGTTGAATTTTTAGTAAACCCTAGACAATCTATCTCTCTCCTATCTCTCTCCTTCTCCTTCACGCCCAAGGGGTGCTCACTGTCAAGAAATGGCGTGAATGATGGAGCATATTTGAGGGTTTTGTGGCAAGATCCAAGTGCTAGCACACTCCTAGGAGACATACGAAGGTGTTAGGGAAAATCACCCACGAGCCGGGAATCAAACAATGAAGATTCGAAGCTCAAAATTGAAATTTCAAGACAGTGGACTGCATGCAGTGGCGCCACTTTGATGGAGGAAAATCAAGTTTTGTTCTTCATCAAATCATCTCAACCGATCGATGTGAGTATTCCGCTACCTCCTTTGATGTGTTCACACATGTTTTACATGCTTGTTATGATCTTGGGACCTAAATAGAAACCAACAATGGCATCAAGAGCCTAGGTTCAAGCATGAAATTTTTAGGGCTTAAAATTGGGTATTTTGTATTTGAGCATTATTTGAATAAATTGGATGTTTGAGTATGCTTAATACATGTTGAATTGAAGATTGATTGGATCAATTCGAAGAAAATGGTTTGGAACAATTTTTCCCCAAAAGAGTTACCTTGGCCGAATATTAGGGTTTTTTGGAAATCTTGGAATTTTTTCATTTTGATTCATTGGATGAGTTGTAATGATGTTGGATGATGTTAATTTAAGATTGAATTGGATTGACTTTTGAATTGAACAAAATCCCTAAATTCCTTATGTTGGCCGAATGGTATAACCCTAATTTAGTCTTGGAATTTTGATTTTAAATCATTGGATGTGTTGGAAATCATTCGGGATGTGGATTTAATATCGATTGTGAAATTAATTGGATTGAATTCGAATCGGATAAAAATCCCTTATCTTGGCCGAGACTAATAAACATGGTTAATGGGTTTGATTTTTCATCAAAGTATGTTGGACATGTGATGATGATAAAAGCATGATTAATTGGACATAATGATGTTTTGGAAATATTGATTTGGTTAATTAATCATGTAATACACTTTGGTAATTAAATTGGAAATTTGGAATTTGGTAATTTAATTATATGGGCCTTAAAATTGGATTTGGGCTTTTAAAGTTAAATGGGCTTATTGGGCTTTGTGTTGTACAAAGTTGGTTTAGGCAAATTGGATTGGATCCAATTGGGGCCAAAACCGCTTCCATAAAGCCCAATGCGACTAATGAACGTTTAAGTTTAATTGGGCCTAATGGGCCGAAATTGATTTCTGGGCTTATGGGGTTACTCCTTGATTGGGCTTTGGTTGCCAAAGCCCATGCCTTAAAGAAATTAATTGAAAGCCCATTGGACTTGAATTAAAATGACGTTGGACGTTAATCGGGCTGCTTGAGACCCGTAACGATTAAATTTGGAATTTAAGTCGTAAAAGGTTTATTAATAAGTGTAATATTTAATTTGGAATTAAATAAGTGAATTAGTATTAAATACATATTAAATTGGATTTAATGTTGTAGTTTAATTTCATTCGAGAATTCGTACTTTGAGTACTTTTCGCAAAAACGAGTTTGACTCGCGCAAAATCAAATCGTTGTTTGAACATTGGATGATCACTAATAATCAGATTAATTAATTTGATTAGATTGATTGATAACATGCTTTTGTGAATACATGGTTGTGATGAATGAATAATGTATATCGGATGGATATTAGTTGGGTGGGGGCAATTTTGGAAATTGTGTAATAAATTCGATTTATTAAATTGGACCTGCGTGTCCAGCCTTATCACCTCTATTCTCTTTGTATTCTCTTCTCACCTATTCCCCTCAATGTAAATGAGGTTTCTTTAGTAGTGTAGTGTAACGGGTAGAAGTAATACAAGTGCTAGTTTGAGAGAGAAAGTGAGAGATTTGATCTAGGATCAATGTGTTAAGTATCCATCCGCATATCATTATTATTTATTTTCATATGCGCTTTATTATGTGTTTAGAATGCATGTTTAAGGGTGTATGATGATGAGACCTAATTAAAGATAATAAAATTGGTAGCCAATTTGCACGCGAAAAACCCTCATCAAATATCATGCGTTTTTCCTTCCATTGAGTGATTCTTACTCAAGATCCGAGACTGGCATTGGGCTGTTGGCCAAAGTCAAGCCCTTTGTCCGTCGAGAGATGTGTTTGAATCACGAGAGTTTTGTTCTATATTGGTGTCTTGTCCAAGTTGTGGTTTGTTGGCCAAAGTCAAGACCACTTCTTGTCCATCGACATTGATTACGAAGCTTTCCATGGTCAATGGGTCGCGCTTGACTGGGATCATTAGGTTTGTTGTGCCAAAGCCAAGGCTTAGTTGATTCAGAGGAAAAAGGTTAGGTAATACATTGGATGTATTGGCATATATAAGATATATGTTTAGGATTTGGATATCCGCCTACTGGATCTAGGAATTGGATTAGATCCAATTGATCTTAGAGATCTACCTAGTTAATTATCATACATTTGTTGGCCAAAGTCAAGATTGTGTGATATTTAACGGGATCCTAGCCCACTAGGAAACACGGTTTCCCGAGTACTCGACAGAGGGTTAGAGGCTCGCCGAAAAATAGTGAGAGGCAAGAATTGAATTTGCAATATTCGTTTAATTACTTGCCATACGCGCTCATTCAAATTATTCGTCATATAAATTAAATGTTAGTTGGACTAATATTTAAATTGTTGTTTTAATAAGCAGTTGGACTGTATTATAGTTGATTATATAATTGGATTATAGTAATCAATATATTTGAATTAATTAATTTACAGTTGATTTTATAATTGGATTATAGTAATCAATGTAATTGAGGTTAATTGATTTAAATTATATTTGATTGTATAGTTGGACTATAATAATCAATATAATACATAGTACCACAAATCGTTGATTAAATAGTTGGACTATTAGAATCAAGATGAATGAAAGATTAGTGTTTAAAACATAATCCTAGGTGAAAATGTATTTAAACGACTATATTTTAATTGGGAATATTTCAGGATGGTCCTGGAAATAAATAATAAGTTACTTTATTTGATTAAATAACCTATTATGCCTAAGCCAAGAATTAAGCAAATAGTAGAGCATAATCTTTGGAAGATTTATGTGATGATAACTTAAGTGCTTAATTCGATATACTTGTCATAAATCTATGTTTAGACTTAAGAAGCATTAAAATTGCAATAAATAACTCTTGGAGGGTTAAAGACTATTCTCGAGGAGATAAAGTCAAACTTTGCAATTAGGTAAGTAGCGCAAGGCGCACCATACTTCAATATTCTAGAAACCCAAGGCTTGGCCAAAGGCTTCTGAAATATTTGAAAGGGCAAAGGCAAAATCATTATGATCTTCTGGGAAGATAAATGACATATCCTAAAGTGACTGCCGTTTGGATATGGCAGACACGAAGGAATTAAAGAAAGGGCAAGGCTCTGACTTTAAGAATGTTTGTCAATATTATGTCTATTACTAGTATTAAAATTGGATTTTAAAATACTTAGTGTGGTACATAAATTATATGGATTGATGTTCAAATCTGCTGTGAGCAGGATACTGACTTCAAGCTGAGATTAATCTGCGAATCGGAAACAGGATGAAAGTCGTTGTTTCGACGTAGAACCCTAAGTTTAGGAACTACCTTTTGGGTATGTACTTAAATTAGGAACTGTTATAATGTAACTAGTTTGACTAGAAACATTATCTTTATATCAGTGTTTAATCCGTTGCGGATAGACCTTTATATTCTAGAACACTAAAGTGTTTCATTATATAAAGAATGATATTAAGATAAACACATTAGATGTGAGTAACATAATTTATATTTTGAATATAAATAAAATCTCAAACATATAAAATGAAAAATATATAGCTCAAACCTGATTTGATCAGTAGAGACTTATTTGTGGCATGGTTGTCTGGGACACAATTAAACAAGACTCGTATATCCACGCTTTTGAAGAGTGGGTACTAGGACTGATTTGACTATTCAAATAAAGTCTACGAATCTAGTTTACTAGGTAAAGTACCTGAAACACTATTTACTTGGTAATAGTAATAGTGCCACCGATCTGTTAGCCCTATTCATAGTGAAGTAAGTGGGCCCATATCTAGCAATACTAGATATGAATATGAATATTTCGTGACCTTAACGGATGTGGCATCACATTATGGTTATGTGTTTCTTTTGAAGAACACAAATCGATAACTTTTAGAGTTTCGACATGAAGTGAACAAACAGATCGTCTAGAGTATTAAACCGTCACGGTAAGACCGTAATGAAAATACTTAAGCAGTAAGTTTCAAATAAACATGAAAGAGTATAGTATTCTTTCAATGAGGACTCCTCCCGAGACACGTAAGTTTGACTATGTGTCCGTACGGAGAAACCAAATTTTGTTGGACATGATAAGGTTAATCATGAGTCGCTCTGAGCTACCATTTCCTTCAACGGATATGCATTAACAGTGCAATACTTATTTAGAATAAGGTTCCATATAAATCTGTTTGACATATATCATATTAGATATGAGCGGGAAAGAAACCGGGTTTCTCATTCCTGATGATTTGGGTATGCTGGGCATATGTTTGGATGATACCAAACTAAAACCCAAATAGGATAAGTGCCAATTATAGGTTATCCTAAGGGAAACCATAAGTATAGTACTTATGCATCTCATGAGAGAACAATGTTATTGTTGCTCACCATGCGGTTTTCCTAAGAGGAATACCGATATGCAGTGGTAAGTGGGAGGATGGTATAACTCGATGAAAATCGGAGTAATACTGTTCAAGGCACGAAGTCCTTAATGGAACACAGATAGTTCATCAATGATGAAACTATACCATTAATCTTCGAATACACAAGAACCGCGTAGATCGAGAGAATCAGAAAACAACCTGAGGTATGGGTTTCTGATCTCACCTCATAAAGATGTCAATCTTGTTGAGGTAGACCAACCGACTACGTTTGAGGAAGTGATACAAGGTATCGACTCCCTTTTATGGCAAAGTGCCATGAGTCCAAAATGGATTCCATGTATACCAACTATGTTTGGACACTAGTTGATGTACCACAAGGCATTATGCCTACTGGTACAGTATAAGTCTTCAAGGAAGACATACATGGATGGCAACATACCAACGTACAAAGCTAGGCTTTTAACGAAAAGGTATCGTTATCAACATTGTGTTGATTACGGTTCAACATTTTACCTGTTGCCACGGTAAATCCATTTGGATGATGCTTGCTGATACTGCATATTTCATTTATGAAATGTGTCAGTTAAAGATCAAAATCGCTTTCCTTAAATGGAAACCTTTTGGAGGACGTTTATAACATCCTGACGATTTTATCGTACCTAAACCAGCAAACTAAGTTTGCGGGTTGTTCGATCCATGTTTGGATTGAAGCAAGCATAAGGTTCTTGGAGCTAACGTTTTGATGTGATCATAATGGTTTATGATTTAATTCAAAACGAAAATAATTCTTGTGTATATAAGGAGGTTAGTGGGAGCGCACTGACAATGAATGTCCTATATAAAATAATGATAATATATGTCATTTCTTGGAAATGATATTACCATAAAACAATCGGTGAGAGCTTGGCTTTCGAGATAATTCTCCGTAGAATTCTTAGGAGTAACAACCTTTATTCTAGGAATAAAGATCTATAGGGATAGATTTAAAGTTGTTAACACTCTCTGAGAAATTGTACATTTAAAATGTACGTGACCTGGTGTCTCATACGCTTTGAGCGTTTGGAGTCACAATCAGACCAATCCGAGTGATAGTCACTGGATTGAAGTTAAGAACATCCGTTAGTATCTCAGAGAACTAAGGATGATGTCTTAGTCTATGGAGAAGGAGAACTTGAAGTGACTGTGATCGCTGTAGCAAGTTTCCAAACCGATAAATACGGCTATAAGTCGCAAACGGTACTATAAAGTTTGAATACCAGAACAGTGAGATGGAAATCTTCCAAGCAAGATACTGTTACCATATAAACAACAAATACGGATTATTGTTGCAGCTTAGGCAGCAATAGAAGCCATTTGGGTAGATAATAAATCTAATCAGATTAGATATAGTTCTGTTAGCGGCTGAGCTAGGCTTCAGCACAGCCTAAAGAATTAATGGTCTCATCAACGATCCAAATATATACTTCGATATTCATCTGATTCATTCGGATCATACATCATGGCGTTGTAATGATCGTATAAATCGTATCAGACGATAATCATGTAAATCCGCTGACGAAAACCTTTTCTCAGTAATTTGAGCCAACCATACATAGTTCGGGTGTTAGGCACTCGAGTGATTGGCTATAGGCCAAGTGGGAGATTTTTGGACAATTATGACCCATAGCGTCACTATTTGTACAGATCATGGTGTTGTTGTACAAATTAACTATGTGAGAAAGGAGATTGCTCTCTTATCATTTGTGATTAGATCACCTTAGATATATAAATGATGAGAGGTCCCTATGATTTGTTCCTGGACAGAGAATGATATGAGACAGTATCAGTCCACGTAGGATAAATCATTAAATATCCCTAGTCAGAGTATTATCGAGATTGGACATCGATAGATACGTAAAAGACTAGTATTGCACTTGTGCGCATTGTGAGGGCACAACATCATAGTTCTCATATATTTGGGTATTGGATACTCATGCAAGTGTAATAGGAGGTTGTGTTTCACCGATGGTATGGGAAACAGCTTCGCTCTGGATAGACCCCCTCGGAATCCCATTGGTAGTATGACTGTGTGTCTATGGGAGTCCGAAATCAGGGTAGGTGTATTTGGTCTTAACCTGAGACTTGCACCGCTAATACTTATGACAATCAATATACTTTGGTTGAGGTCGTCCAGGGCTTTAACCGGTTCTGTGTACGCCAATACTGGGTATATTGAGAATCGTAGAGTATTGGGTGTGATGTCAAGACGGAAGTATCACTCCAGTCATAGTGGAGATGATGTCACGTAGGATACGATATTAGTGCTCTTAAGTGCTGCGCGGCCATTGGGATATTATGACTAGGTCATTTATATCCGATTATAGAGACTAGTTACCAAACATCCGACATGTGTTTCGTACGGGGCAGGCACAACTTCAGCCCCAGGCCTAGCACGTGACCATCCGATACGAGATCGATATGCACTATACGATGTATACTACGCCTGATACAGATCCTTCATTCCTGTAAGGATATTTCCGGAGAATTGGGTAGGCATGGTGCTTTGCTAGAAGCGAACCTTGTCTCGTGAATCGGTAAAACATAGTACTTGGTACTTACGTGTTCGGATAGTCCGACGACCGTATTTACTGCCAACATATCCGGGGATCTCATGGGTCGCTTCCCAATGATTCACCGATGATGTATGACTCGCACTTTAATTAATCTGGGATTAATTTGATGAGAGAGAAAATTAATCTGGGATTAATTACGGAGATATATTATCTGGGATAAAATATAGTCTAAAGAGAGAGAACGCGATTAATTTGGAATTAATCGGAAAAATGAATTTAATAGTTAAATTTGATTTTTCTATTTAATTTATTCGAATGGGCTAAAATTAATATATCAGATATATTAATATGAATTGGATTTCATTACGAAATTAAAGTTGGACTTTAATGCGAACGAACGAATTAATTTAGAATTAATTCATAAACGACGTTCCTAATATATTTGTGTGGCATCGATATTTAATTAAATTAGATTTAATTATTTAACGACGGAAGTTCGTTTAATCGGATTAAACAGAACCGAGCCGCGGCAAATGTTCGTAGAGATATTTGAATTTTGAATTCAAATATGTGGGGCCCATGTGTGGTAGGTGTACCTACCACCCAACTACCTTGTTTGCCTTTTGGAAAACCATTTACCCACACCTACCAAGTTTAGGGTAAAAGGTGAAATGGTTTTACCTAAAATATAAAAGCAAAATATCTCTCTACACTTTGAAAATTTATTATTATTCATTAGATGAATTTTAGTAAACCCTAGACAAATCTATCTCTCTCCCATCTCTTTCTCCTTCACGCCCAATGGGCTGCTCACTGTCAAGAAATGGCGTGAATGATGGAGCATATTTGAGGGTTTTGTGGCAAGATCCAAGTGATAGCACACTCCTAGGAGACATACGAAGGTGTTAGGGAAACTCACCCACGAGCCGGGAATCAAACAACGAAGATTCAAAGCTCAAAATCTCAGCTCAAAATTGAAATTTCAAGACAGTGGACTGCATGCAGTGGCGCCACTTTGATGGAGGAAAATCAAGTTTTGTTCTTCATCAAATCATCTCAACCGATCGATGTGAGTATTCTGCTACCTCCTTTGATATGTTCACACATGTTTTACATGCTTTTTATGATCTTGGGACCTAAATAGAAACCAACAGTAGCTACAATGATAGGGAAATCTAGAGGCTCGGTGTCTCTACCCATCTGATCAAAAACACGGTGCTATAAAACAGTGTTTAGCACCTGAATCAAATAACACCCTCGCTTGCACAAAATCAATCAACAATGTACATGTGACGACTATATTGGATGCTTGTGCCTCCTGGGGGTGAGGGTATACACCATACCTTGAACTCTGCTCGAGGAAGAATGTCCTCGATCACCAACTGACTGCCCCTTCCTCCTACTGCACGTCCACTACTCACTAGCCTCTGCTCTCATCTCCTACACTTCTATTAGGCTGTTGCTGAGGTATAGGTGGAGCGGCACTGAAAGATGGCAACTAATCTGCTGCTACTGGGCAGTCTCTCTTCAAATGACCTATTTATCCACATCGATAACAACCCCTACTCCTAGATCGAAAAGTCCCCGAGTGAGTCCACCCACATATCGAACATAATGAAAGGCTTAATCCAGGCTAGGCTATTGAGAGAGAAGAAGATGCATAAAAGGTGGCACTCTAAGTCGGTCTACGATCCTGACCTCCTTGAACTGAACTCATATCTCTATGTGTAGTAGGCAGAGCTGACATCTGCTGCTGTGTACTAGGGCCACTCTGCTGCAGCCTAACCCTCTCCTCTAATTTAGGTCTCTTTCCATACTCCCTCTCTGCTTGTCTCTCTCTAGCCCGCGCTTCAAACTGCAAGGCATCATCTAAAACTTGAGTGTAAGTAGTGGCCTCTGTGAAGTGAATAGAGTGAAATAAATAATCTCGAAGCCCATTTACAAATCTATTCACCTTCACATGTACCGACTAAATATGGGGCATAGCTAGACAATCGTGTAAACCGTTTATCAAACTTGGAAACTGTCATCTGCTCGCCTTGAACAAACTGTTCAAACTCTCGGGCTCTAGCATCTCTAATACTATATGGCAAAAATCTGGACAATAAAGCTGTAGTGAACTCAACCCATGTCAGTGGAGGAGCATCTCATCACCGACCATCTCGAAAAGACAAAAACCAGGTATTGGCAACATCACTTAGTTGGAAACTAACTAACTCCACTGCTCTCTCTGATGAACACCCCAAAACTGTACATATGCGATCCGATTCCTCAATAAAATCACAAGGGTCAGATGAGGTCTATACTCCCGAGAACGTGGGAGGATGAAGCTTCTAAAAGTCATGTAAGGACACTAGCAGCTCTTGTCACTGCATAACCTGAACTGTTACTGGAGGTGGCTCATGTGGCATAGCAGAAGGTTCTGATTGGAAGGTAGTATGATCTGGTATATTTGGAGGAACTATTGTTTGGTGAGCTATTGATAGTCCTACATGTGGTAGTGGAATAAGAACTGTGGGTTCTGCAGCTCTCGGCTCTGGGCCTAGTGGCTGATTCTGTCAGGAAATCAACTGGGCTAAAGCTGCTACTGACTGTTGAATCTGCTTTAAACCTATAGTTACTAGGTCATTTGGCTGAACCGCATGTACTGCTCTACCTTCCCCTATACCACTCTCATGTAAGAACTCCACTCTCTGCCCCCTATCTAGCTCAGGAGGATGTGCTACTGATCTCTGATCCAAATCTATGCCGTGCGGCGTCCTACCATGCTTGGGTCTACCCCTGACTCCGGTTCTTCCCTAAGGTGGCATGGAATCTAAGAAATTAAGAGAGAAAAATAGTCAATTATATTTAAAGGAATTATAACTAATAAGAATGAGACATACCTCGAGACAAGGTTACTAGAGTAAACATCCTCTTATATATAGTAGTACCTCAGGTATACAACATATACAAGATACAACTACTCTCTTACTGCAGACACTGACTCCCTAGACCATGCTTTGACACCATCTTTTTAACATCCCCAATACGAGAATGATTATGCCCAAAAAGTGCTCGCGGTTATCACAGCATAGTTGGGGTGTCTATTCTTCAGAGAGATGGTTATAAGAAACTAATTCACTTAATGAAAACGTTAGCAATACCTTAATTAAAGAAAAAGGATTTAATTGGTATGTAAAGTAAAAACTATGGAAAATACTTAAAAGTTATCGGTAGAGAAAGACAACAAAGTGTCAGGAATCCCTCATGTATCAAATCCAAATATTTAGTAATTGATTCCTTTATTACTCAATTGAAGGTTTCACATCCCAAACCAACAATCGTAAGATATTTCAATTCAAAGAATATTAAATTCTAAGGTAAATGGCGAATTGCTTTCTCTATGTTAACAGCACACAATATTATCATTATGACCTATCTAACGTCGATAATATACCCTCAGGCAACACTGCAGTAGAAGATCAACTAATAAAACAACATTACCAGTCACAATTGGGTTCTCAATCACACATAGAAGAAGCATGACTATTCCTATATGTAAGTTGGTAAAACACAATCTCTGGATTATAAATCAAAAGATAATAAAGAACAACAAGATATCAATTGTATAAAACATTGATGAACATTCATGAATCAAAAACATGAATATAAAATCTTAATTACAAAAGTTCATCCTTAGTTTTTCCTAGGAGATTAGTTCTCATTATAGAAGAGAGAGATAACCTTGATAGAATAGAAGATCATCCTATCTGGCATGAAGCTTCCTCGTTCTTCTCTCTCAAATATGAGTCTTCAACTATTTGTTGTGTGTTTTCCCTCAATTTGTCTCCTCCTTTCTGGTTTTGGACAAACTTGGGTTTATATAGGGATGTCCTGAAGTCCTTATACGCATCAAACTTGGGTTTATATAGGGATATGGGCTTCTTGGGCCATTTAAACTGGGACAAGAACGTATTTCATGACGATTGGGCCAAAGGCTTCTAAGTGTTGATGGGCCACTTTGTGCTTGTTGGTTTCTAATATAGGTCCCAAGAATCATCCAAATCAAGCATAAAATCGCATGAATACATCAAGGAATAATGGCGGAAACATATACTCACAATGATTGGTTTGAGATGCAAAGAACACAAGTCTTTTTCTACCTCCATCAAGCTCGGTTTTTACCATCTTGAATTGCAGTGGAGTGCACGGTGGGGGCTGTTTTGGTGCTCCAAAAACCGGCCATGAAAGACTCCATTGAAGCTCCAAGCTTTGAGATTCCATGCTCACAAACTCACTTCCCTATCACCTTTGTATTCCTCCATGAGTGTGCTAGCACTTAGATCTTGCAACAAGATCCAAAAGCTTCTCCATTTGCTCGGTCAAACCAGAAGAAAGTGAAGAAGAATCGGCCAAGGAGACCGTGAGAGAGGTGAAGGTTTTTGGCTCCAAAAGCCTTAAAACCGTGAATGTCAAAAACATGAGAGAGAAAGTGATGCTTTTGTATATCATTTTTTTATTTTTCTTTATTTACCAAGTAATATAAAATAAAAGGATATACAAAACTTTAATTAAAAAATCAAAAATCAAAAAGCAAAAGCTTTCAACTTTTCACCCATCACTTCTACTTTTTACATCAAGTCACTTCACTTTAATAAAGTGACAACTTTTCATGTCACATCACTCAAAGTGACAAGTGATTTGACAATTAATGCGACTAGTGATTTGACCCTTGATGTGACTTGCGTGCCGCACTCGAATTCGAAATACGAATGCGCTCGTAATCACTCTCGGGCTCGGGTTCGTTAATTCCAAATTAACGAATTTTCCGTCGTGTCGTAATTAAATGATTACGCCTAGCGAATTCACTATTCACGTCGCTAACGAATTAATTCTAAATTAATTCATTTGCACGAATTAAAATCTAATTTCAATTCCGCGTCGAAATCTAATTTCGATTAATATATCGAATATATTAATTTACCGATTAATTCCAAATTAATCGTTCTCTCTCTTTAACGATATTTTATCCGAGATAAAATATCTCCGTAATTAATCCCAGATTAATTTTCTCTCTCATCGAATTAATCCCAGATTAATTAAAGTGCGAGTCATACGTCATCGGTGAATCTTCAGGAACCGACCCATGAGATCTCCGGATATGTTGGCAGTAAATACGGTCGTCGGACTGTCCGAACACGTAAGTACCTCGTACTACGTTTATACGATTTACAAGACAAGGTTGGCTTCTAGCAAAGCGCCATGCCTACCCAATTCTCCAGAAATTCTTACAGGAATATATAGATCTGTATCAAGTGTAGTATACTGTAGTATTGTGTATATCGGCCCAGTATCGGATAGTCACGTGCTAGGGCTGGGGCTGGATAAGTGTCTGCCCCGTCCGAAACACATGTCGGAAGTCTAGTAACTAGTCTCTATAATCGGATATACATGACCTTGTCATAATATCCCGATGGCCGGCCAGCACTTAAGAGCACTAATACCGTATCCTGCGTGACATCATCTCCACTATGACTGAAGTGATACTTCCGTCTCGACATCACACCCAATACACTACGACTCTCTGATAAACCCAGAAGTGGTGTATGCAGAACCGGTTAAAGCCCTGTACCACCAAGACCAAAGTCTATCGATTATCGTAAGTATTAGCGATGCAAGTCTCAGGTTAAGACTATACACACCTACCTTGATTTCGGCCTCCCATAGACACATAGTCATAATACCAATAGGATTCCGAGGGGTCTATCCAGAGCAAAGCTGTTTCCCGTACCATCGGTGAAACACAACCTCCTATCGCACTTGCATAAGTATCCTATACTTATATATATGAGAACTATGCCGTTGTGCTCTCACAACGCGCACAAGTGCAATACTAGCCTATTCTGCATTATCGATGTCCTGTCTTGATAATACTACGACTAGGGATATTTAATGATTAATCCTTCGTGGACTGATACTGTCTCATATCATTCTCAATCCAGAACTAATCATATGGACCTCTCTCTTTTTATACATCTAAGGTGATCTAATCACAAATGATGAGAGTACAATCTCCTTTGTCACATAGTTAATTTGCTACAACAACATAATGATCTGTGCAAATAGTGACGCTATGGGTCATTTTGTCCAACAATCTCCCACTTGGCACATGCCAGTCACTCAAGTGTCTCACACCCGAACTATGTACGGTTGGCTCAAACTGCTAAGAAAGCTTTCGTCAGTGGATTTGATGATTATGTCTTGATCCGATTTATTCGATCATCACATCGCCACGATGTATGATCCGAACGAATCAGACGAATATCTAAGTATCTCCTGGATCGTTGATGAGACCATTAATTCTTTAGCCTGTGCTGACGCCTAGCTCAGCCGCTAACAGAACTATATCTAATCTAATTAGATTTGTATCGACCCAAATGACTTCTATTGCTGCCTCAGCTGCAGCAATAATCCGCATTTATTGTTTATTCGGTAACAATATCTTGCATGGAAGATTTCAGCTCACTGTACCGTTATTCAAACTGTATAGTACCGTTGCGACTTTTAGTCATTTTTATCGGTTATATGAAACTTGCTACAGTGACCCCAGTCACTTTAAGTTCTCATTCTCCATAGACTAAGACAACATCCTTGTTCTCTAAGATACTAACGGATGTTCTTAACATTAATCCAGTGACTATCACTCGGATTGGCCTGTTTGTGAATCCATATCCTCAAAGCATATGATACATCAGGTCTTGTACATTTTTCAATGTACGGTTTCTAGGAGAGTATTTCGAAAGCCAAAGCTTTCGCCGATATTTATTTTATGGGAATATCATTTCCAAGAAATGATGTATTATCATTATTTATAGGACAACCACTGTCAGTGCGCTCCCACTACCTCCTTATATACACAAGAATTATTTTTCGTTTTGAATTAAATCATACACCATTATGATTATATCAAACGATAATTCTAAGAACCTAATGAATTGTTATAATCCATCAGGATCGAATAACTTGCATTATCCAAATGGATACCGTGGCACAGTAAAAGGTTGAATCGTAATCAACACAATTTGATAAGATACCTTTACGTTAAAAGCCTAGCTTTATATAACGCTGTATGTTGCCATCCATGTATGTCTTCCTAAAGACTTTTAAGTACCATTAGGCACAATGCCTTGTGGTACATCAACTAGTATCCAACTTGTTGATATATACATGGAATCCATTTCGGATTATACGGCACTTTTGCCATAATTAGGGAGGTTGATACCGTTGGAAATTCTAATCCATGTCCGAAGATCAAAAGAGCAAACAAAACATATAAATGAAGGAACAATATTGAAGTATGGCGGAATCATACTCACAAAGATCGGAATGCGGATGCGTTGATGAAACAAAAATGTTCTCCTTTGTGCAGTGAGGGTTTCGGCCAAACAGAAAAGAGAAGCTCCAAGCAATTTTTGATCCTTCCAAGCTCTAAGATTAGTTTCCCATAACACCTTTGTATGATCCCTTGATGGTGCTAGCCTTGTGTGTGATTTTATGTTCCAAACAATCACAAATTCTTCAAGTTTTTGCAACAAAAACAGAAAAGTGGAGAGGGCTGTGAGAGCTCACAGTTTCGGTCATGAGAGAATATGAGAGAGTGTTCTGATTTTTTTGTTACAAAAATCAATTTATATTTAAGCCATAATATTTATTAAATTAATAATAAACTTATGACACAAATCATGCAATGGCTTAGAGTGTCAAACACTCAAACTCCATGCAAAACCATTGAGTGTATTGTACACTATCACCATGCAATGTATTAACAATTAAATAATGCATAAAATGACATGTGTCATGTGGGCCCCACACAACCCAAATGAAAGTGGGCCCGCGTACTCACGCGTTCGGGTTCGATATTTCCGAAATACCGAACTTTCGTCGCGACGTTAATTAAATCGAATTTAAATAAATAATTGCGCCTAGCGAAATTATTATTTACGTCGCTAACGAATTAATTCTAAATTAACTCGTTTGCCCGAATTAAAATCTAATTTTAATTTCGCGTCGAAATCGAATTTCGATTATTATATCGAATATAATAATTTTACGATTAATTCCAAATTAATCGTTCTCTCTCTATGTATAGTACTTTATCCAAGATAAAGTCTCTCCGTAATTAATCCAAGATTAATCGAGTTTGAATCATACGTCATTGGTGAATCTTCGGGAAGCGACCCAAGAGATCTCTGGATATGTTGGCAGTAAATACGGCCGTCAGATTATCCGAACACGTACGTACCAAGTACTACGTTTTTACCGATTTACAAGACAAGGTTAGCCTCTAGCAAAACGCCATGCCTACCCAATTCTCCAGAAATATTCTTATTGGAATATAAGATCTATAACAGGCGTAGTATACCGTAGTATAGTGTATACTGATCCAGTATCGGATGATCACATGTAAGGCCTGGGGCTGGAGATGTGTCTGCCCCGTACGATACATATATCGGACATCAAGCAACTAGTAGTCTCTTTGAATCGGATAATCCTGACCTTGTCATATTATCCCGATGGTTGCAACCATTATAGAGTACTAGTTCTGTATCCTGCGCGATCATCATCTCCATATGTCTGAAGTGATACTTCCGTCTTGACATCACACCCAATACACTACGATTCCGATAAACCTAGAAGAGGTGTACACAGAACCTGTTAAAGCCCTGGACGACCAAAACTAAAGTCTACCGATTGTCGCAAGTACTAGCGATGCAAGTCTCAGGTTAAGACCATATGCACCTACCCTGAAGCGGACTCCCATAGACACGCAGACATACTACCAATGGGATTCCGCGGGGTCTATCCAGAGCGAAGCTGTTTTCCGTACCATCGGTAAAACACAACCTCCTACCGCACTTGCATAAGTATCCAATACTCAAATATATGAGAACTATGCTGTTGTGCCCTCACAACACGCACAAGTGCAGTACTAGTCTATTCCGCATTATCGATGTCCAATCTCGATAATACTACGACTAGGGATATTTAATGATTAAACCTTTATGGATTGATACTGTCTCATATCATCTCAATCCGGAATTAATCATAGGGACTTTTACCATTTATATATCAAAGTAAATAAATTACAAAACGGTAAAAGGCAATTTCATTACTACATAGTTAATTTTGTACAATAATACAATATCATTTACAAAATAGTGACGCTATGGGTCATTACTGTCTAACAATCTCCCACTTGGCCTATAGCCAGTCACTCAAGCATCTAATACCTGAACTATGTACATGTCGCTCAAACTTTTCCCGAGGAATAGCCTTCGTCAGCGGATCTGCAATATTATCCTCTGATGCGATCTTTTCGATCTTCACATCGCCACGATGTATGATCTCTCGAATCAGATGGAATCGTCGAAGAACATGTTTGGATCGTTGATGAGACCTTGGTTCCTTAGCCTGTGCTATAGCCCCGCTATTGTCACAATACAATGGAACGGGCTCAGCTGCTAACGGAACTACTCCTAATCCAATTAGGAATTTACGGATCCAAACTGCCTCTTTTGCTGCTTCAGCTCTGCTGTAATGTACTCCGCTTCAGTTGTTGAATCGGCAACAGTATCTTGCTTGGAAGATTTCCAGCTCACTGCTCCGTTATTCAAACAAAATATGTACCCAGATTGCGACTTAAAGTCGTCTCTGTCGGTTTGGAAACTTGCATCGGTATACCCAGATACCTCAAGTTCTCCATCTCCATAGATTAAGAAAGCATCCTTAGTTCTGTTAAGATACTTAAGGATACTCTTAACCGCCATCCAGTGATCTTTACCTGGATCGGCCTGATATCGACTGCACATGCTCAAAGCATGGGACACATCAGGTCGTGTACATATCATGGCATACATGATCGATCCGACTGCCGAGGCGAACGGAGTCCGACTCATGTTGTCTCTCTCATCTTGTGTTTTAGGACACATGTCCCTAGATAGATAGACGCCATGTGATATTGGTAACAGTCCCCTCTTGGACTGATCCATGTTGAATCTCTTCAACACTTTATCAATATATGTACTCTGGGAGAGTCCAAGTAGCTTTCTAGATCTATCCCGGTAGATCTTTATTCCTAGAATAAAAGCTGCCCCTCCCAGATCTTTCATGGAGAATTTCAATGAAAGCCAAGCTTTCACCGACGTTAACATGGGAATGTCATTGCCGATAAGCAATACATCGTCGACATAAAGGACAATAAAAGTCAGTGCACTCCCACTAACCTTCTTATATACACAAGGATCATCTTCGTTTTGAATGAAATCATATTCTTTTATGATCTCATCAAAACGCTGGTTCCACGACCGCGATGCTTGCTTCAGTCCATAAATGGACCGATTTAACTTACAAACCTTGTTTGCAAGTCTAGGTGCGATAAAACCGTCAGGCTGTTGCATATAAACATCCTCCGAAAGGTTTCCGTTAAGGAAAGCGGTTTTAACGTCCATCTGCCATATTTCATAATCGTAATATGCAGCTATTGCAAGCATTATCCGAATGGATTTAATCATGGCAACGGGTGAGAAGGTTTCGTCATAATCAACTCCAAGTCGTTGACGATATCCCTTCGCTACAAGCCTAGCTTTGTACGTTTGTACGTTGCCATCCATGTCAGTCTTCTTCTTGAAGACCCATTTGCATCCAATAGGCTTTACGCCTTCTGGTGCATCAACCAGTGTCCAAACTTGGTTGGTATACATGGAATCCATTTCGGCCTTCATGGCTTCTTGCCATAAAGCGGATTCGATACCTTGTATCGCTTCCTCATACGTAGCCGGTTCATTATCCTCAATAAGATTAATATCTACATGAGGTGAGATCAGGAATCCATACCTCTCAGGTATTACCCTGACTCTCTCCGACCTACGCGGTCCTTGTGTATTTGAAGATTGTGGTTCAGTCTCATCCCAGATGGACTGTTCATGTTCCGTTGATAATTCATTGCCAAGAACAGTATCACTACGACTTTCATCGAGTTCTACTTTCTTCCCACTAAACACTGCATTTAGGAATTCCTTCTCAAGGAAAACCGCATGTAGAGCAACAAATACTTTGTTCTCTTGTGGGTGATAGAAGTAATATCCTTTGGTTTCCCTAGGATATCCAACGAATAGGCATTTATCTGATTTGGGTTCAAGTTTGGTACCTTCCAAACGTTTAACGTATGCCCAGCAACCCCAAATCTTCAGGAATGAGAAACCCGGTTTCTTTCCTGTCCATATCTCATATGGTGTCTGTTCAACAGACTTTGACGGAACCTTATTCAAAATAAGAACTGCACTGTTTAATGCATATCCCCAGAAGGAAATTGGCAGCTCAGTGCGACTCATCATCGACCTTACCATGTCCAACAAGGTACGGTTTCTCCGTTCGGACACACCATTTAATTGTGGTGTTCCAGGAGGAGTCCACTGTGAAAGAATACCATATTCTTTCAGGTAATCTTGAAACTCATTACTTAAGTATTCGCCACCACGGTCCGACCGTAATGTCTTAATACTCTTGCCTGTTTGTTTTTCAACTTCGTGTCGAAACTCTTTGAATTTCTCAAAAGTTTCCGACTTGTGCGTCATTAGATACACATAACCGTAACGTGATGCATCATCGGTAAAGGTTACGAAGTATCGATATCCACCTCTAGCCTGGCTAGACATGGGCCCACAAACGTCACTATGAACGAGGGCTAACAGTTCAGTGGCACGTTCACCTTTACCGCTAAAAGGTGATTTAGGCATTTTGCCTAATAAGCAAGATTCGCAGACGTCATATGAATTTGGATCAAATCCGTCCAAGTACCCACTCTTCGAAAGTGTGGATATGCGAGTCTTGTTAATGTGTCCCAGACGACAATGCCACATATAAGTTTCATCATTTGGATCACTCTTTTTAAGCCTTTTGTTTGTTAATTTATATGTAGGAGATTCATTTATATTCAAAATATAAAGACCATTATTTGCAACTGCAGTGCATATTTCTGCATCATTTTTATATAAATAACACCCAGTGTTTCTAAATACAAAAGTGTACCCATTTCGGGTTAACAAAGATACAGATATAATATTCCTAGTCAAACTAGGTACATAATAACAGTCATTTAGTTTAAGTACATGCCCCGAGGGCAGTTCTAATACAAAAGTGCCCACGGCCAAAACAGCAACAGGAGTTCCGTTTCCAACTCGTAGATCAATCTCCCCTGAAGCCAGAGTCCTGCTGTTCTGCAGATCCTGCACATCAGTACATATATGAGAACCACAACCAGAATCAAAAATCCAATTTTTAAAACTAGAAGTAGCCATGTTTATTTCAATAACAAACATACCAGAGGTCGGTGCCTTGCCCGCCTTGATCTCCCTTCTGATCGCCTTGTTCATGCGGCAGTCACGCTTCCAGTGACCTCTTTTGCCGCAGTTAAGGCATATGTCTTGTGACTTGTTCCTCGGCTTCCCAGAAGCCATCGGCATCTTGGCCTTGCCCTTGTTCTTACGCTTCTTCTTTTTCACCCCTCCAGTTGCCTTGGGCCCAGCCCTTGACGTCTGAGAGGTCGATGCAAAGTGCGCCTCGCGCTTGTTGCCTTTAAGAAGCTCTTTCTCTGACTCCTTAAGAATGGACAATAGCTCTCCAAGAGTATCGTCCGTATCCATCAACTTGTAGTTGATGATAATCTGCTTCCAAGTATCGGGAAGTGACTGTAAAAGCATGTCTACAGTCAGCTCAGCCTCCAAGACTATTCCCATCTTGGCCAGCTCATCAATGTCAGCTATCATTTGAGTCCCGTGGGCCTCAACTGAAGCGCCATCAGTCATACGGGAGCGAAAGAGTTTTTTCACCAACTCATACCTCTCCATCCGCTTATTAGTGCGGTGAAGATCCTTTAGTCTAGCCATCATATTATAAGGATCCAAGTCCCTATTCTGGCGACGAAAGTGTTGAGTCATGGAAGCAAGCATGATCGACTGAGTTGTATCACAATCATCGCTATGAGTTCTCCATAACTCCAGCTCAAGTGGCTCAGTGGGCCTCGGCCCGAGAGGTCTCTGTATGGTGTACAACAGCCTCTCTGCCCCAAGGACTATCCTCAGGTTCATTTCCCAGTCAGCAAAGTTCGTGCCCTTAAATACATTATCACCCATGATTATGTCTCGGACATTTCCTTTGTTTGCCATCTTAACTACGATAGTCCAACTATCTAGTTAACGATATATGGGTACAGTCAAACTGTTACAAGAAAAATAACATTTTATTAGTCCAACTAATGTTAAAATATTGACGAAATAAATTTTGTAAGCGCGTAAAGCTAAGTATCTGAATGAAATTGCAAATTCAATACTAGCCTCCCACTATTTTCTACAAGTCTCTAACCCTCTGTCGAGTACTCGGGAAATCCAATTTCCTAGTGGGCTAGGATCCCGTTAAATAACACACAACCTTGACTTTGGCCAACAAGTTGTATGATATTTAACTAGGTAGATCTCGAAGATCAATTGGATCCCATCCAATTCCTAGATCCGGTAGGTGGACATCCAAGTCCGAAACATATATATCTAATACATATGTCAATGTATCCAATACATTTTCCTAACCATTTCCTCTGAATCAACTAAGTCTTGGCTTTGGCACAACAAACTTAATGATTCCAGTTAAGCGGGACCCATTGACATGGAAAGTTTCGTAATCAATGTCGATGGACAAGAAGTGATCTTGACTTTGGCCAACAAATCACAACTTGGACAAGACACCGATATGGAACAAAACTCTCATGATTCAAACACATCCTCAATTGACAAAGGTCTTGACTTTGGCCAACAAACCAATGCCAATTTCGGATCTTGAGAAAGAATCACTCAACGGAAGGAAAATCGCTTAATATTGTTTGAGGGATTTTCGTGTAATTGGCAACCAATTAATTTATCTTTGTTAGGTCTCATCATCATACACCCTTAAGCATGCTTCTAAAACATCATAAAGCGCGTAAAGTAAAGTAATAGCGATATACGGATGGATATGAACAACAACTTGTTCCTAGAACAAATCACTCCCTTTCCTCTCCCCGCTAGAACTATTCTACTCTTACCCAATTACATAATACAATAAGAGAAACCTCATTTACATTGAGGGGAATTAGGTGAGAAGAGAATACAAAGAGACAATAAGAGAAAGGCTGGACACGCAGGTCCAATTTATAAATTCTAAATTTACAATAATTTCTAAAATTACCCTTCCCTTCTAATATCCATCCGATATACACTATTCATACATTACATCCACATTCATTCATTCAAGGCATGTTATACAACCAATCAAATCCAATTAATTAGTCTTTAATTAGGTGACAATACAATGTTCAAACAATTGTTTGCATTTGCGCGAGTCCAACTCAATTTGAGAATAAATACTTATAGTATGAATTCACGAATTATATCGAACTACTCGTCAAATCCAATTTAAGTCGTATTCAATACTAATCCTTATATTTAATTCCAAATTAAATATTTACACTTTTATTGTGCTTTTATGACTTAGATTCCAAATCTAATTCTATCGGGTCTCAAAGCCCAATCAACATCCAATGTCCGTTTAATTAAAGTCCGATGGGCTTTCAATTGATTTCATTAGGCTTGGGCCTTGGTCAATGTGGGTCAAACCCAATTTCCAAGCCCAATAAGGAATCACCCTCATTTGCCATAAAAATCAATATCAAGCCCATAAGGCCCAATTAAACATAAAAGCCCATTTATTACATTTGGACTTAATGGAGTGATTTAGGCCCATTTTTGGATCCAATCCAATTTGCCCAAACCTACTTGGTCCAACCAAGCCCATTATGTCCAAATATAATAGTTTTAGGCCCAATTCAAAATTAAGCCCAATTAATCAAATTTTAAAATTCCAAATTTTATAACTTAATTAATTAAAGTGTAATGTCATGATTAATCCTTTAAATCAATATTTCCAAAATATCAAATTAATCCATTAATCATATTTTTATCTTAAATACATGTCCAACATTATTTAATCAAAAAATCAAGTCCCTAATCTTCTTCCATGCATTCGGCCAAGGTGATGAAAAATTACCGATTTCGTTTTCAATCCAATCGAATCACAAATCGTCATTTTATGTTCGTTTAAAGTCATCCAATGATCTTATAAACAACAAATCATCATCTCCATGGTCTAGGTAGTATTCGGCCAAGCCTCTCCAAGAGGGGAAAATTAATCCAATTTATTTTTCATGAAATTGATAATGTATAACATAATGTAACATACATTTAAGCATACTTAATCAATCAAAATCATCAAATCATGCTTCAATCAATTTTGCCCAAATATTACCCTAATATATTTCATGCTCTTTAAGCTCAATGATACCATTGTTGGAAATTCTAATCCATGTCCCAAGATCAAAAGAGCAAACAAAACATATAAATGAATGAACAATATTGAAGTATGGCGGAATCATACTCACAAAGATCGGAATGCGGATGCGTTGATGAAACAAATTTTCTCCTTTGTGCAGTGAGGGTTTCGGCCAAACAGAAAAGAGAAGCTCCAAGCATTTTTGATCCTTCCAAGCTCTAAGATTAGTTTCCCATAACACCTTTGTATGATCCCTTGATGGTGCTAGCCTTGTGTGTGATTTTATGTTCCAAACAACACAAATTCTTCAAGTTTTTGCAACAAAAACAGAAAAGTGGAGAGGGCTGTGAGAGCTCACAGTTTCGGTCATGAGAGAATAGGAGAGAGTGTTCTGATTTTTTTGTTACAAAAATCAATTTATATTTATGCCATAATATTTATTAAATTAATAATAAACTTATGACACAAATCATGCAATGGCTTAGAGTGTCAAACACTCAAACTCCATGCAAAACCATTGAGTGTATTGTACACTATCACCATGCAATGTATTAACAATTAAATAATGCATAAAATGACATGTGTCATGTGGGCCCCACACAACCCAAATGAAAGTGGGCCCACGCGTACTCACGCGTTCGGGTTCGATATTTCCGAAATACCGAACTTTCGTCGCGACGTTAATTAAATCGAATTTAAATAATAATTGCGCCTAGCGAAATTATTATTTACGTCGCTAACGAATTAATTCTAAATTAACTCGTTTGCCCGAATTAAAATCTAATTTTAATTTCGCGTCGAAATCGAATTTCGATTATTATATCGAATATAATAATTTTACGATTAATTCCAAATTAATCGTTCTCTCTCTATGTATAGTACTTTATCCAAGATAAAGTCTCTCCGTAATTAATCCAAGATTAATCGAGTTTGAATCATACGTCATTGGTGAATCTTCGGGAAGCGACCCAAGAGATCTCTGGATATGTTGGCAGTAAATACGGCCGTCAGATTATCCGAACACGTACGTACCAAGTACTACGTTTTTACCGATTTACAAGACAAGGTTAGCCTCTAGCAAAACGCCATGCCTACCCAATTCTCCAGAAATATTCTTATTGGAATATAAGATCTATAACAGGCGTAGTATACCGTAGTATAGTGTATATACTGATCCAGTATCGGATGATCACATGTAAGGCCTGGGGCTGGAGATGTGTCTGCCCCGTACGATACATATATCGGACATCAATCAATTAGTCTCTTTGAATCGGATAATCCTGACCTTGTCATATTATCCCGATGGTTGCAACCATTATAGAGTACTAGTTCTGTATCCTGCGCGATCATCATCTCCATATGTCTGAAGTGATACTTCCGTCTTGACATCACACCCAATACACTACGATTCCCGATAAACCTAGAAGAGGTGTACACAGAACCTGTTAAAGCCCTGGACGACCAAAACTAAAGTCTACCGATTGTCGCAAGTACTAGCGATGCAAGTCTCAGGTTAAGACCATATGCACCTACCCTGAAGCGGACTCCCATAGACACGCAGACATACTACCAATGGGATTCCGCGGGGTCTATCCAGAGCGAAGCTGTTTTCCGTACCATCGGTAAAACACAACCTCCTACCGCACTTGCATAAGTATCCAATACTCAAATATATGAGAACTATGCTGTTGTGCCCTCACAACACGCACAAGTGCAGTACTAGTCTATTCCGCATTATCGATGTCCAATCTCGATAATACTACGACTAGGGATATTTAATGATTAAACCTTTATGGATTGATACTGTCTCATATCATCTCAATCCGGAATTAATCATAGGGACTTTTACCATTTATATATCAAAGTAAATAAATTACAAAACGGTAAAAGGCAATTTCATTACTACATAGTTAATTTTGTACAATAATACAATATCATTTACAAAATAGTGACGCTATGGGTCATTACTGTCTAACAATACCCTTATATCACTTCCTCATGCGTAGTCATGGTATCTCCCTCAATAAGATTCACATCTTTATGAGGTTTAGATCAGAAACCCCATACCCCAGGTTGTTTTCTGACTCTGTCCGACTGCGCGGTTCTTGTGTATTCGAAGATTAATGGTAATATCTCATCCTGGTGAACTATTCATGTTCCATTAAGATTCATGCCTTGAACAGTATTACTCCGATTTCCATCGAGTTTATACTATCCTCCCCTTACCACTGCATATCGGTATTCCTCTCAGGAAACCGTAGGGAGTAACAATCTAATTGTTTTTCTTGTGAGGTGTATAAGTACAATACTTATGGTATCCCTAGTAACCTACATTGGCACTTATCCTATTTGGGTTTTAGTTTGGTATCATCCAAACATGCCTAGCATACCCAAATTATCAAGAATGAGAAACCCGGTTTCTTTCCCGTTCATTCTAATATGATAATCTGTTAACAGATTATTATGGAACCTTATTCAAATAAGTTCTTGCACTGTTTAAAAGCTTATCCGTTGAAGGAAATGGTAAGCTCAGAGCGACTCTGATTAACCTTATCATGTCTAACAAAATTCGATTAATCCGTTCGGACACACCGTCAAACTGACGTGTTCCAGAAGGAGTCCTCATTTGAAAGAATACTATACTCTTTCATGTATACTAGAAACTTATTGCTTAAGTATTTTTCATTACGGTCTTACCGTGACGGTTGAATACTCTAGCCGATCTGTTTGTCTATTTCGTGTCGAAACTTTGAAAGTTTCGATTTGGTGTTCTTCAAAGAAACACATAACCATACGCGATGCCACATCCGTAAAGGTCACGAAATATTCATATCCATATCTAGCCTAGCTAGACATGGGCCCACTTACTTCACTATGAAGTAGGGCTAACAGATCGGTGGCATTTACACTTTTACCAAGTAAATAGTGTTTTAGGCACTTTGCCCAATAAACTAGATTAGTAGACTTTATTTGAACAGAATCAAATCAGTCCTAGTACCCGCTCTTCAAAAGTGCGGATATACGATTCTTGTTTAGTAGTGTCCCTGACAACTATGCCACAATTAAGTTTCTTAACTGATCAAATCAATTTGAGCTATTTATTTTTCATGTTATATATTTGAGATATTATTTATATTCAAAATATAAATCCTGTTATACACATCTAATGTGTTTATCTCAATATCATCTTTATATAATGAAACACTTTAGTGTTTAGAATATAAAGGTACACCCGCAGCGGTTTATACGCGATATAGAGATAATGTTTCTAGTCAAACTAGATACATTATAACAGTTTCCTAATTTACGTACTAACCCGAAGGTGGTTCCTAAATTCAGGTATCTACGGTTAAAACAGCGACTTTCGTCCTGTTTCCAATTCGCAGATAAATCTCTATTGAAGTCAGTATCCTGTTCAAAACAGATTCTGAACATCAATATATTTTATGTACCACACTAAGTATTTAAAATCCAATTTCAATACTAGTTGTGAACATAATTATGACAATCATATTTGAAGTCAGAGCCTTGCTCGTCTTCTATTCCTTCTTAGGATATGTCTTTTATCTTCCATGAAGATTATAATGATTTTTCCTTTGCCTGTTTCAACACTCCAGAAGCCTTTGGCCAAGCCTCATGTTTCTGGAATATCGAATTAAGGTGCGCCTTGCGCTACAAGTTTAATATATTATTTTATCAAATAAAATAACCTATTAATTTCCAGGACCATCCTGAAACTTTATTCCCAATTTGAAAATTAAACCATTTAAACACATTTTCCCCAGGATTATGTTTTAAATGTCAATCTTTCATTATATCTTGATTCTAATAGTCCAACTATTTAATCAACGATTTGTGGTGCTATTTATTATAATGATTATAATAGTCCAACTATATAATCAAATATAATTTAAATTAATTAACCTCAATTACATTGATTACTATAATCCAATTATAAAATCAACTGTAAATCGAAATTAATTAATTCAAATATATTGATTAATATAATCCAATTATATATAATCAAATATAATACAGTCCAACTGCTTATTAAAACAACAATTTAAATATTAGTCCAACTATAGTTTAATCTAACGACGAAATAATTTGTGATTGAGCGCGTATGGCGAGTAATTGAACGAGTATTGCAAATTCAATTCTTGCCTCCCACTATTTTTCGGCGAGCCTCTAACCCTCTGTCGAGTACTCGGGAAACCGTGTTTCCTAGTGGGCTAGGATCTCGTTAAATATCACATAATCTTGACTTTGGCCAACAAATTGTATGATAATTAACTAGGTAGATCTCGAAGATCAATTGGATCCCATCCAATTCCTAGATCCAGTAGGCGGATATCCAAATCCTAAACATATATCTTATATTTGCCAATACATCCAATGTATTACCTAACCTTTTTCCTCTGAATCAACTAAGCCTTGGCTTTGGCACAACAAACCTAGTGATCCCAGTCAAGCGCGACCCATTGACCATGGAAAGCTTCGTAATCAATGTCGATGGACAAGAAGTGGTCTTGACTTTGGCCAACAAACCACAACTTGGACAAGACACCGATATGGAACAAAGCCTTCGTGATTCAAACACATCTTCGACGGACAAAGGGCTTGACTTTGGCCAACAACCCAATGCCAATCTCGGATCTTGAGTAAGAATCACTCAATGGAAGGAAAAAACACTTGATATTGAACGAGGGTTTTTCGCGTGCAATTGGCTACCAATTTATTATCTTATTAAGGTCTTATCATCATACACCCTTAAACATGCATTCTAAACACATAATAAAGCGCATATGAAATAAAATAATAATGATATGCGAATGGATACTTTACATTGATCCTAGATCAAATCTCTCATTTTCTCTCTCCAAAACTAGCACATGTATTTACTTCTACCCATTACACTACACTTCTAAAGAAACCTCATTTACATTGAGGGGAATAGGTGAGAAGAGAATACAAAGAGTATAGAGGTGATAAGGCTGGACACGCAGGTCCAATTAATAAATCAAATTTATTACAATTTCCAAAATTGTCCCACCCGACTAATATCCATCTGATATACATTATTCATGCATCGCAACCATGTATTCATACAAGCATGTTATCAATCAATCTAATCCAATTAATTAATCTGATAATTAGTGATCATCCAATGTTCAAACAACGATTTGATTTTTGCTCGAGTCAAACTCGTTTTGCGAATAAGTACTCAAAGTACGAATTCTTGAATTAAATTAAACTACATAATTAAATCCAATTTAATACGCATTTAATTCTAATTCACTATTTAATTCCAAATTAAATATTACACTTTTATTAACGAACCTTTACGACTTAAATTCCAAATTTAATCGCAACGGGTCTCAAAGCCCGATTAACATCTAATGTTTATTTAATTAAAGTCCAATGGGCTTTTAATTAATTTCTATAAGGCGTGGACTTTTGGTCAACTCGGGTCAAACCGAATAACCAAAATCCAATCCGGGAGTTACCCCATAAGCCCATAAATCAATTTTGGCCCATTAGGCCCAATTAAATAATTAAGGTCCATTAAGTCATAATTGGACTTTATGGATGCGGTTTTAGGCCCAATTGGATCCAACCAAATTTGCCTAAACTCAACTTTGTACAACAAAGCCCAAAAGCCCAATCACAACCTTAAAGGCCCAATTTCCAAAAATAAGCCCAATTAATTAACTTATAAAATTCTAAATTCCATAATTAATTAACCTAAGTGTAATACACAATTAACCACCCAATTAATATTTCTAAAACATCAATTAGCATACTTAATCATGCACTTTAACATTAAATAGTGTCCAACACAATTTATTAAAATCAAACCCAATTTACATGCTTTTGTTCTCGGCAATTAGGGGTTTTTCCAATCCGATTCGGTTTCAATCCAATCGAATCCACAATCATCATTTCCCAAATCAATTCAATTCATCCAATGAATTAAAATAAAAAACACAATGAATTTCAAATTCAATTGAATTCGGCCAAGCCACTTTAATTTGGGAAAAATGTTCCAAATCAAAATTCAATCAAATTGAACTTCAAAACAACATTACCCAATTGTTTTAAGTCATCCAATGATCAAACAAACAAAATCACCAAGAAATTTAGGGTTCTTAATTTCGGCCAACATAAGCAATTTGGGGAAATTTGTTCCAAACACAATTTCAACAAATTGATCCAATCAATCTTAAATTAAACATACTTTAAGCATTCTCATCATCCAATTTCACAAAATATGCTCAAAATCAAGTTTACCCAAATTTGTCAATTTATGCCAACATAAAAAATTGGGGAAATTTGTTCCAAACATAATTTCTTCAAATTGATCCAATCGATCATTAATTCAACAACATTTAAGCATACTTAATCAATCAATTTAATCAAATCATGCTTCAATTGATTTTACCCAATTTGTCATGCCCAAAATTTAGGGAAAATTGAATCCAATCCAATTTCATGAAATTGATCATACACAACTTCAATTCAACCTCATTCAAGCATACTTCATCAAACAATTCAACCAAATCATGCTTAAATCGAGTTTACCCAATTTTAACCCTAATTTTTTCATGCTTGATCAAAGCTCAAGATACCATTGTTGGTTTCTAATATAGGTCCCAAGAATCATCCAAATCAAGCATAAAATCGCATGAATACATCAAGGAATAATGGCGGAAACATATACTCACAATGATTGGTTTGAGATGCAAAGAACACAAGTCTTTTTCTACCTCCATCAAGCTCGGTTTTGGCCATCTTGAACTGCAGTGGAGTGCACGGTGGGGGCTGTTTTGGTGCTCCAAAAACCGGCCATGAAAGACTCCATTGAAGCTCCAAGCTTTGAGATTCCATGCTCACAAACTCACTTCCCTATCACCTTTGTATTCCTCCATGAGTGTGCTAGCACTTAGATCTTGCAACAAGATCCAAAAGCTTCTCCATTTGCTCGGTCAAACCAGAAGAAAGTGAAGAAGAATCGGCCAAGGAGACCGTGAGAGAGGTGAAGGTTTTTGGCTCCAAAAGCCTTAAAACCGTGAATGTCAAAAACAAGAGAGAGAAAGTGATGCTTTTGTATATCATTTTTTTATTTTTCTTTATTTACCAAGTAATATAAAATAAAAGGATATACAAAACTTTAATTAAAAAATCAAAAAGCAAAAAGTAAAAGCTTTCAACTTTTCACCCATCACTTCTACTTTTTACATCAAGTCACTTCACTTTAATAAAGTGACAACTTGTCATGTCACATCACTCAAAGTGACAAGTGATTTGACAATTGATGCGACTAGTGATTTGACCCTTGATGTGACTTGCGTGCCGCACTCGAATTCGAAATATGAATGCGCTCGCAATCACTCTCGGGCTCGGGTTCGTTAATTCCAAATTAACGAATTTTCCGTCGTGTCGTAATTAAATGATTACGCCTAGCGAATTCACTATTCACGTCGCTAACGAATTAATTCTAAATTACCGATTAATTCCAAATTAATCGTTCTCTCTCTTTAACGATATTTTATCCGAGATAAAATATCTCCGTAATTAATCCCAGATTTATTTTCTCTCTCATCGAATTAATCCCAGATTAATTAAAGTGCGAGTCATACGTCATCGGTGATTCTTCAGGAACCGACCCATGAGATCTCCGGATATGTTGGCAGTAAATACGGTCGTCGGACTGTCCGAACACGTAAGTACCTCGTACTACATTTATACCGATTTACAAGACAAGGTTGGCTTCTAGCAAAGCGCCATGCCTACCCAATTCTCCAGAAATATTCTTACAGGAATATATAGATATGTATCAAGTGTAGTATACTGTAGTATTGTGTATATCGGCCCAGTATCGGATAGTCACGTGCTAGGGCTGGGGCTGGATAAGTGTCTGCCCCGTCCGAAGCACATGTCGGATGTCTGGTAACTAGTCTCTATAATCGGATATACATGACCTTGTCATAATATCCCGATGGCCGGCCAGCACTTAAGAGCACTAATACCGTATCCTGCGTGACATCATCTCCACTATGACTGAAGTGATACTTCCGTCTCGACATCACACCCAATACACTACGACTCTCTGATAAACCCAGAAGTGGTGTACGCAGAACCGGTTAAAGCCCTGTACCACCAAGACCAAAGTCTATCGATTATCGTAAGTATTAGCGATGCAAGTCTCAGGTTAAGACTATACACACCTACCTTTATTTCGGCCTCCCATAGACACATAGTCATAATACCAATGGGATTCCGAGGGGTCTATCCAGAGCGAAGCTGTTTCCCGTACCATCAGTGAAACACAACCTCCTATCGCACTTGCATAAGTATCCTATACTTATATATATGAGAATTATGCCGTTGTGCCCTCACAACGCGCACAAGTGCAATACTAGCCTATTCCGCATTATCGATGTCCTGTCTCGATAATACTACGACTAGGGATATTTAATGATTAATCCTTCGTGGACTGATACTGTCTCATATCATTCTCAATCCAAGAACTAATCATATGGACCTCTCTTCATTTATACATCTAAGGTGATCTAATCACAAATGATGAGAGTACAATCTTCTTTGTCACATAGTTAATTTGCTACAACAACATAATGATCTGTGCAAATAGTGACGCTATGGGTCATTTTGTCCAACAGTGCTTGTGTTCGGAACATTACCATTTGGATTTAGTTGGGCTCCTTGCCATGAGATGTGAACTTGTTGGGCCATTTAAACTGGGACGAGTTCACTCCTATGACAGTTAACCCAAAGGTTTCTAAAATGATAACAGGCCGATTTGTTTGAGAATTTTAGTTGATGTAGTATGTTATATATGTTACATGCATCTCATGCACCTCATGCATTTATATATCATGTTAACACCCTCTATGTCTCAAAAAGATATCATAGATACCGTTTGGGTTAGAGAAGGAACAAGGCTCATTACAAGAATAGTAACAGTCATGAGTGAATCTGGTAATGAGGTATCCCGTATGGATCAGTTAGAGAACGGTCTCGCCAAGGTCACTGAACAGTTGCAAGCTTTGACTACTGCTATGGTTGGTATAGCTGGGTCTCGTGCCGGGGTTAGTTCCGGAGATGTGAGGCAAGAGGAATCTCCGAACAGATTGGGGGATGATATCCCCACTTTTGATGATGATATGGCAGAGTATGCAACAGTCAAAGTGATTGGGTCTCAGGCAGAATTTCAGAAGCTTCGGGATCAGGTTGAGTCAGTTACCCACAAAATGAGGGGTAACCATGAAGAGTTGTTAGATTATGAGGCAATGACCTTTGCAGAACAGCTGCCAGCTCAGTTTAAAATGCCCGACATGGCCAAGTTTAATGGGAATGGAGACCCGAGGGTCCATCTTCAGCAATATATCTCAGTCATGAGTTCAATGGGCCTATCACAGCGCCAAGTCCAAAAGATGTTTGGGATGTCACTTGAGGGGGCACCTGTGGTTTGGTATCATAGCCTTGAGAAGAAGGTTAAGGAAGATTGGAGGGAGCTAACTGATGCTTTTCTGAAGCAGTATGTTACAGACTTAGATATTGACTTGTCACTCTGTGATTTGGAGAACACTAAGCAGAAGTCGGAAGAAAGCTTCAAGGAGTATGTAGACCGCTGGAGAAGCCAGCTTCTGAAGATGCAGACTCAGCCCTCTGAGAAAGACCAGATCAAAATGATCATCAAGGGTACTAAGCCCTCCATTTATGGTAAGCTGCGGAGGATGACTTCGATGATTACGGATTTCCGACAATTGAGGGAGACGGTTATGGATATTGAAGAAGAAGAGGCTGAAAATAGAAAGTTCTATGGCCAGAATAAAAGAACTTTTGGGGGGCCTTCTGAGACCAAGCCCGCTACCGCTGAGGTCACTACCATCAAAAGCAGGCAATTTTCCAACCTTGGTAAGCCTCTTTCAAGGGTGTTCGAAAAGCTGAAGGCGGAAGGACTTCTGGAACCCTTAGAGGCTAAACCAATTCCAAACCCTGTACCACCCAACCTTGACCTAAGCCTGTATTGTCACTTCCATCGAAGAAGGGGTCACGAAACTGATAGCTGCACCCGCCTTAGGCATGAGATCCAAAACCTCATTAACTCCCACAAAATACATGACCCAGAAAGAGAACAACCCAACGCACACAGAAATCCCCTACCCAACTACATGATCAACTCTGGCCTACCCGAAACCCTTGTCCTCCAAACTCTCAACCACTCATCTTCATTCATAGGAATAGGGGATGACAACGGTGGAGAACCATAGGCCAATGAAGAAGGAAATGCTGCGAATGATGAAGTTATTCCTCCTAGTTTATTTGATCCTGCATTTTTAATAAAGACATTAATTTTGTCTCTTCGTTCGAACCTTTTCTTAATGATAATAAAGACTTCATTTTGCTTACTTCCTGAATCTCTTCCTTTCAACCGGCAACATGAGTATATTTGAGAAAAGCATTCAACCTTGGTACTATGAAATTCAGTGATGTTTAGAACACGGGGAATTCCCGAAAGCTGCAAGCAGAAAAGATATGATGATCATTTAGAAATTAGGAAATGAGGCAGTGAGACTATCAGACTTGGAAGTGAATGAGTTCACCGAGCTGATTAAAGTGGAAAGGTTGAAGCAGTACTTTGCTTGAGGAATAATTGGCGGGAGATCGAACCCCACGGGATAGGAAACTCATTCATGCATGCATGCATACACGTAACATACTTTGCATTCTTTTGTGTTTTTTTTGCTTTGTATTCACAGGTTTTGAAGCAGAAAGAGAGAAAGCGGCAAAGACAAGCCAATCAGAAATAGCGACAACACTGTATCAGTCTGGGGGTAGGGCCCACATCAGCATCAGTTTCTGCCGGGTATGGCATTCTGGGGGCGAGGCCCACATCAGTTCAGTATCAGTTCTGCCGGGTATGGCATTCTGGGGGCGAGGACCACATTGGTTCAGTATTAGTTCTGTCGGGTATAGTACTCTGGGGGCGGGGCCCACATCATTATCAGTAACGGTTTGGAAATTGACCATTCTCATATCAGTAATGGTTCGGAAATGGACCACTCTCTTATCAGCAATGGTTCGAAAATAAACCACTCTCATATCAGTAATGGTTAGGGAATGGACTATCTCTCATCAGCAACGGTTCGAAAATGGACCACATCATTATCAGTAATGGTTTGGAAATGGACCACTCTTATATCAGTATTGGTTCGGAAATGGACTATCTCTCATCAGCAACGGTTCGAAAATGGACCACTCTCATATCAGTAACGGTTCGGAAGTGGGCCACTCTCATATCAGTAATGGTTCAGAAATGGACTATCTCTCATCAGCAAACAGTTCAGGAAATGGACTATCTCTCATCAGCAACGGTTCGGAAATGGACTATCTCTCCTCAGCAATGGTTCAGAAATGGACCACTCTCATATCAGGCATGGTTCGGAAATGGACTATCTCTCATCAGCAACGGTTCGAAAATGGACCATCATCTCATCACTTGCCGAAAATGGCACTCTGAAAATGGAGCAACGGTTCAGAAATGGACCATTATCACATCTCGCCGAAAATGGCACTCCGAAAATGGAGCACGGTTTGAAATGTACCATCATCTCATCTCGGCTAAAATGGCACTCTGAAAATGGAGCAACGGTTCGGAAATGGACCATTATCATATCTCGCCGAAAATGGCACTCCGAAAACGGAGCACGGTTCAAAATGGACCATTATCTCATCTCGCCGAAAATGGCACTCTGAAAATGGAGGACGATTCGAAAATGGACCATTATCTCATTAGTCACCGAAAATGGCACTCCAAAAATGGAGCACAGCTCGAAAATGGATAGACATCACTTCAGCAACGCCTCGGAAATGGGGTTTAACATACCAAAAATGGTAAAACCAGATCAACTCAACTCAACACAGCAAGCAAACCAGGAGACAGCTGGCGACCCAGGTAAGTGAAAATGCATTGCATTTACTTTGATAGGATTGTCAATATCACACACTGCACAAGTCCCATCAAAGTAGGGGCGACTGTAGGCATTGCATTTTCGCATGTGAAACCCAATGATGAGTCTCAATTGGAGGCACTACCTTTTTAGCTAAGGATATTGCGGGAAACGGAGGTCGGAAGGGGAAATTCAGAATAAGTACGTCATCAGATTCATTTCGGAAGTTCACTGTCTTCGTTTGTGCTGCGTTCGTTACTTCGTTCGAACGTCAGGCAGATTGCGGACGTTCGTGTAGCGTTCGAATGGGCGTTCGAACGGCGTCCGTGTTTCTGGTTTTGCTGCTAGCCTCGCACCCCAGCCCAATTAGCACCCCAAAGCCCATAAAACACATCCCAATTAATAAAACACATTTAAAACACATGGGAAATTAAATTAAATATTAAATTAAATATTAAGGTAAATCTTAATAATGTATTTGAATTAAATAAAATATTTAAACCATTTACCAATTAAATAAAACATAATATAATCATACTTAATTAAGACAAATCAAATATATTAATTTCCTAACTAAACAAATCACATACTAAATTAAAAAGATGTCATGCCTAATTAAAATCAATTATAACAAATTAAAGATATTGTATTCCTAATCTAAACCAAATTTGCCCCCCTTCAATCTTTGACTTTCCTTGCTCGATACAAAATCAAATCCCTTCCTTGTGAGACAAGGTGAAGCCCTAGCCATTCTCTATATAAACAACCCCTAACCAAGACATGCAGCCCCCTAGCTCATTGATACAAGAAAAGCCTCTCCTAGTTCATTAACACAAGAAACACCCAAGCTTATTGACACAACTCTCCCTCACTCTCAATAACCGAAGATCACAAACCAAAGAACCCTCTTTGCCTTGACCAAAATACATCTCGAACACCCCCTAACCATCACTGAAAACCACCACCATAAACTCCCCACACATCACCGAAAATACACCCCCAAAACAGCAGCCAAATCCTCTTAAAACAGTCCCTAAAATCCTCAAAATAGTAATATAAAAAACTGCATTCATAATCCTTAAAATAATCACACAAGACTACACTAAAAACCCACAAAAAACTTGGAACAGTCCGTTGAAACGTCAAAACAAGTGACCTGAACAGTGAGTAGCAAAGCAGAGACCAAACATCAGCAGAACAGAGACTGAACAGCAAGCAAAACAGCAAAACAGTGAGCTAGGACGCTAAACCAGTGAACCAGAGAAGTTGAGGAGCTGTACCCTTCCGACGTCCGTGAAACGCAAGCCTGAAAGTTGGCAAAAAGGTTAGACCTGAGGGTATTTTTCACACTCATTTTTCCATTTATATTTGTATTATTTATTGAGTATTACTTGCATGATTGTCATGTTGAAATGCATGTTGTGGCCCTTATGTAAATAAATATGCATGAATTATGAGATGTTGTATTATGTGGCTTTGGAATAAAATGAGAGATGTGTCAACTCTCACGGTATATCCGATGGAAACCCGGACATAAATTTCATAGCCGATTTCGAATGGACGGTAGTATGATCTGTACTCGAGATATAACTCCACGTACCGCTTGAGTAAATGGCACCCTCTTTTGTTTTGTGTTGCTTTGGTTTATTTATTTTTCGTCACTTGAATTCTGCATGTTGCTTATTTATGCATGATTCAATCGAGCTCATGGGCTTTGTAAGTACAATGAAAGATTCCCTATGGAGAGGGGTTAAAGCCCTTTACCACGATGCTTTGTCGCGCCGGTTGATGTGTGTTCGGTTGAATGCAAGATACATTCAATCGGGCATACTAAGTTTGATATTATTATTTTTTAATTCTTTGTATGCATGATTCAATCGAGCGCATGGGCTTAGTAAGTGCAATGAAAGATCCCCTATAGGGAGGGGTTAAAACCCTTTTCCATAATGCTTTGCCGCGCCGGTTGATGTGTGTTCGGTTGAATGCAAGATACGTTCAATCGGGCATACTAAGTTTGATATTATTGTTTTTAACTCTTTGTATGCATGATTCAATCGAGCACATTGGCTTAGTAAGTGCAATGAAAGATCCCTTATGGGGAAGAGTTAAAGCCTTTTACCACGATGCTTTGCCGCGCCGGTTGATGTGTGTTCGGTTGAATGCAAGATATGTTCAATCGGACATACTGAGCTTGACATTATTCTCTTTATTCTTTGTGTTACATGCATCAGGCCTGGTTCCGTTCAAACGCATTCTCGAACGCTACACGAATGCGAACCTTCTATTTACCGTTCGAACGCGTTCTCAAACGCTACGCGAACGCGCACACACTTTCTTAGTCTTATCACGCATCAGGTCTGGTTCTGTTCGAACGCGTTCTCAAACGCTATACGAACACGAACCTTCTGTTTACCGTTCGAACGCGTTCTCGAACGCTACGCGAACGCGTACTTTCTTAGTCTTATCATGCATCAGGTCTGGTTCCGTTCGAACGCGTTCTCGAATGCTATACGAACGCAAACCTTCTATTTACCGTTCGAACGTTTTTTTGAACGCTACACGAACGCGCACCCACTGAACTGAGTCCCTTTTCATCAGATTTCATGCATAATTTTCCTAGTAGCTATCCCTACGTATGATAAACCTGATTGCCCCTCTGTATTACGTAAGATTGTGTTGGTGTCATTCATCTGTATTCCCCACATGTATGAGTATAATGTGTTTAACATATTACAATTCATATACCTATGTCATGATAACATTTGAGTATTATTTCTTGTGGTATATCGGATGGAAACCCAGACATAAATTCTGTAGCCGATTCCGAATGGACGGTAGTACGGTCTGTACTTGGGATACAATTCTACGTACCACTTGGGAAGGTGCTCACATGTGTGTTTGTGTGGTTAGTATGGGTGCTTGTGTTTTCTTGAATATAATATGCCAATGAGGTTGTATGTTCATCGTTACTTTGATGTACTTTCAAGCATGCAATCTTATATGTGAAATATATGTAAATTTAGGTGTAAGTTTTATTTTGTACATGTGAATTTAGAAGCATGATACCATTGGAAATAAGTGTTACTTAAGCCTGATTAAATTATTACATAAATCATTTCATTAGAAGTTGCATAAGTAAGGGACTATTCCGAACCCAACGGTTTGAGGTCTTCCCTTGCGAGGGGTGAGTGCGGCCTTAAATCTCATTTTCCCGGTTCACACCGGGTGGCGACTCCATTATTCTCCAGTTTAGTCCCCCGTGGCTACTCCGTACTCCCGACCAGGCCGCGAGCCCGGGATAGCATGCATCGCCCAGTTCCTGTGTCCCACAGTGTCCTCTAAATAATTTATAGGAATGGCAGGTGTGTAATACTGGGGGGCACAATAACCTTTTGGTTATGGTGTCTGACTGGGCTGATGAGACTCATGTTTCCAACTAAAATTTGGATAGTTCCGCCAACCAGGATTATAAGTATCTGAGTATGGTGTATAAGGTTTCTTGTACATCCCTAAGGTATTGCATTGTTCCTCATATGTTTCCCTCATCATACCGTAGAAAAGACACTCTTGGGTCGGATGGTCAATTCTCTTACACATAAAACATACCCCTTAGGGTTTTAACTGGGCTACCGTATGCATAGTTTTGCTATCTTTGGCTTTTAAAGCTCATATCTCTCTCGTTAATAGCTCAACATGTGTTCTAAGACTATCCTCTTCCCTAAAGTGGTGTATGCCTCCGTTAGAAAGAGTGGGACGTGTCTTATCACTATTATCCACGGCATTGGGTCCAGTCCATGTGTGAGATTTCTCGGCTAGGTCATTTAAGTACTCTAATGCCTCATCAGAATCCTTTCGTATGAACTCATCATTGCATATTGTCTCAATAAATTTGCACTCTCTAGGGGTTAGACCGTCGTAAAAATAACTTACTGTGTCTGTTGTCCCAAAAAATTTATCGACTTTTAGCTCTATCCTTAAGGGCAAAAGGGAAGAACTTAAGTCTAATTATGTCTGTTGTCCCAAATTGGTCATGAAAGGTTGCTACAACCTCTTCAAAATCCCTAATATGCACATAAGGGTTCTCATTCTCCAAACCATGAAAGGTTGGGAGATACTGTATCATTCCAGGTTTAAAGTATATATGTGGATTATTATGAGGAAACATTATGCATGATGGTGTAGCTGTGCGAGTGGGATGGAGGTACTTCTAAAGAGTCATAATGGGTGGTCTCTCGTACTCACTTATGTTGTGTGTGCTAGATCTAGGTGGCGTGGAAAATCTGAATCTTCCTCTTCAATTCTAACAAACCTACCAAACTGATCCCTAAGTCTAGGTATGCACTTAAACACAAATAAAATGAGAAACAAAAATAAAAAAATAAACTAAAACTAAAACAGAAATAAAATAAATAATAGCTAAAAAGTAAAATGGAACAATGTTACTGCTATACTTTTGACTAAGCAAACCTGCTCCTTTTGCGTGAAAACCGTCTCCCCGGCAACGACGCCAAAATATGGGGAGGGTTAGATTCATGTGGTGTAGAGCCTAGACATCCTCGGTAACAGCACCAAAATTCGATTACGCCTAAAAAGTACTCGCAGTTATCCCAATATAATTGGGGTGTAAATTCCTCAAAGAGATGGTTACAAGGAACTATTTCACTTAATGAAAACGTTAGCAATAACTTAATTAAAGAGAAAGAATTTAATTGGTATGTAAAGTAAAAACTATGGAAAATACTTAAAAAGTATCGGTAGTGAAAGACAGCAAAGCGTTGGGAATCCCCCTTGTATCAAATACCTATATTCAGTAATTGATTCATTTTATTACTCAATTGAAGGTTTCACCCCCAAAACCAACAATCGAAAGATATTTCAATTCAAAGCATATTAAATTCTAAGGTAACTGGTGAATTTCTTTCTCTATGTTAACAGCACACAATGTTATTGTTGGACAATTATGACCCATATCATCACTATTTGTAAAAGACATGAATTCTTTGTACAAATTAACTATGTGACAAAGGAAATTGCTCTTTTATCATTTTGTAATTGGATTACTTGGATATATAAATGATAAAAGTCCATATGATTAGTACCGGATTAATAAGATATGAGACAATATTAATCCAAGAAAGGTTTAATCATTAAATATCCCTATTCGTAGTATTATCGAGACTGGACATCGATAATGCGGAATAGACTAGTATTATACTTGTGCGCGTTATGGAAGCTTAACGGCATAGTTATTATATATTTAAGTATTGGATACTTATGCAAGTGTGATAGAAGGTTCTGTTAATCGTTGGACCGAGAACAGCTTCACTCTGGACAGACCTCTCGGAATCCAATTGGTAGTATGACTATGTGTCTATGGGAATCCGAATCAGGGTAGCTGTATTTGGTCTTAACCTGAGACTTGCATCGCTAATACTTGCGACAATCAGTACGCTTTGGTTTTGGTCGTCCGGGGCTTTAACAGGTTCTGTGTACGCCTCATCTGAGTTTACTGAGAATCGTAGTGTATTGGTTGTGATGTCAAGATGGAAGTATCACTTCAGTCATATGGAGATGATGATCACGCAGGGATACATAACTAGTACTCTCAAATGCTACAGCTATTGGGATAATATGACTATATCACGATTATCCGATTAAAGAGACTAGTTGCTAGTGATCTGATATATGCTTCGTACGGGGCAGACACAATTCCAGCCCTAGGCCTAGCATGTGACATCTGATACTGGATCGTATTACGCAATACATTGTATACTACGCCTGATATAAATTATATATATTCCATGTTGAATATATTTCTGGAGAATTGGGTAGGCACGGTACTTTGCTAGAAGCCAACTATGTCTTGTAAATCGGTAAGAATGTGGTACCGGGTACGCACGTGTTCGGATAGTCCGATGACCGTATTTACTGCCAACATATCCAGGGATCTCTTGGGTCGCTTCCCAAAGATTCACTGATGATATTTGACTCGAACAAAATTAATCTGGGATTAATTATGAGAGAGAAAATTAATCTGGGATTAATTCAGTCAAGAAATAATCTGGGATTAATTCGTGTAGAAGAGAGAACGCGATTAATTTGGAATTAATCGGCAAACTAAATTTAATAGTTAAATTGGAATTTACTATTTAATTTATTTAAATTGGGCTAAAATAATATATTAGATATATTAATTGAAATTGGATTTCAATACGGAATTAAAATTGGATTTTAATTCAAGCGAACGAATTAATTTGGAATTAATTCGCAAGCGACTTCTGCAATAATTTTACTGGGTATTATTATTTAATTAAATTAGATTTAATTACGCAGTGACGAAAAATTCGTTTAGTCGGATTAAACGAACCGGGCCAAAGTGTGTTGTGTAGGCAACCAAATTTTGAATTTAAAGTGATGGGACCCACTTTACTTACATCATATGTTTGACATGTGATGGAAGTGGTTGGGCATAATTATTGCAAAATCTTTCACAACAAAACACACAACTTTAGAAGTCAAATATATCATTATGTTTTGGAAAACAAAATGGAACTATTCATTCTCTCATTTACTCTCTCACTTTGCCGAACTCTCTCATTCCTTGGAGGAAAATTTTTGTTTCAATTTTTTGGACATTGCTAGCACTTTGGGAGTCAAAAGAAGGTGATAGGGAAACTCACCCTTGAGTTTGGAACACTTAACAAAGCTTGGAGATTTCATACAACAAAGATAAAGTCTTGAACTTCATCCGATCATTGTAAGTTTTTCTGCAACTTCCTTTGATTTTATTCACACATAAATCTTGTTTTGGATCCTTGGGCATGTCTAGGACACTAACAGTTATCGTTATGACCTATCTAATGTCGATAATATACCCTCAGGTAATACTGCAGTAGAAGATCAACTCATAAAACAACATTACCAGTGACAACTGGGTTCCCCAATCACACATAGAAGAAGCATGACTATTCCTATATGCAAGTTGGTAAAACACAATCTCTGGATTATAAATCAAAAGATAATAAAGAACAACAAGATATCAATTGTATTAAATGTTGATGAACATTCAGGAATAAAAAACATGAATATAAAAACTTAATTACAAGATTTCATCCTTAGCTTTGCCTAAGAGATTAGTTCTCCATATAGAAGAGAGACATAACCTTGATAGATCGGAGGAGCATCCTGTCTGGCATGAAGCTTCCTTGTTCTTCTCTCTCAAATATGAGTCTTGAACTATTTGTTGTGTGTTTTCTCTCTGTTTTTCTCCTTCTTTTGGGTTTTGGACGAACTTGGGTTTATATAGGGAAGTCCCGAAGTCCTTATGCACATCAAACAAGACTAAATTAAGTTTATGGGGTCTTCCGGGAGGTCGCACCACCACTTACCGGCGCCACGGTGCCAAACTTGCATGATTTTCATATTGTGTGAAGCTAAGGCGGCGTCGTGATGCCAGAAGATGGGCGTCGCTACGCCAGTTGAAAATTCTGGTTTCGTACTTTCTTTATTTTCGATCTACCCGCGTGCTTTCGATCTACCGTAAGGTCCAGAAACACGTTTAATTGATCCAATCTTCATGTTCAATTGCTTCCTAATAATAAGACACAAAATAAACTAAAATTAAAATCAAATACATGATAATCAAGTCGAATTAGTGATGTTCAAAGTACATTTTCATGCACTTATCAGAGAATGTTACCGGCAAGCAACATATCCCACTATCACCTAAGCCTCTAACTTATGTAATAGAACACTTCCTCTTATCTTAATACTATGCAATCTTATAACTAGTTACACATGCAAATTTAAAAACATAAAGTAAACTTAAGTACAAGATAAACTTAAAGTAAACTTAAGTACAAGATCATGAAATATATATACATATCTTAAAATATTTACAGTATACACATCATCAAATAAATGTCAACAATATATCAAAATGAAATCGTAGAGAACTACATTCTATATGAATATAGGTGTGGAATGATGGGCCCATAACTAGTGACTGCAGCGTAATATTTTTCCTCGAACTGGGTCTCCAAAAGTTGCACGTGGCTCACCAAAAGACGGATCCTACAAATGCAATGGGAAATGGTAGGGGTGTGTCTTATGGAACTCAGTGACTGGAGCTTTAAAATCAAAGAATTGTATGAGTGTAACTGTTTAAAATCATTGTAGTTGTAAAATGATTCTGAAATCCTTGTTTGAAAACTAATTTTTTTCTTTTAAACTTGAGAAAAACCGTTTATGAAATACTTTATGTATAAGAAATCTCTGGTACTGTAGAAAACCTGACGCATGGGGGCATTACATATCGTCGTCCCCCTTTAAGTCTAACTAGTGGTCTTGGGGCATTACAAATCACCGTCCACCAAGCCACTGAACTAGAGCCAGAAGTGTTAATGCATGCTACTACCTGACTCTGAAACTAGGGTCTAGGGGAGTTACGTATTGCTGTCCCCTAGACCTGAAATATGTGTGCACACGTTCTCTGTCTATCAATTCCATAAGTCAGAGCTGAGGTGGGGTTTTCCCCCATCCCTCCAAAATCATTAATACTCATGCTTTTAAATCTCAAGACTTTCTCAAGACTTTCTTGCACAAGAAATAACTGATAATTAATATGGCTAACCCCCTAAAGTATTTAAAGTAAATCATGATTAATAACAAGTAAGTTCAAATCAACTTTGAAAGGATAAGCATCCACTTACATATTTAAAGTCCGGTGAACTCTGCTTCAAGTCGTCGAGGGAGAACGCAGTTCTTATCGAGTATCTAATTTGAATAAACATAGTTAGAACATGAGTTGCAAAATATGGCTCGAAATTAAATTAAGTTTCTTAATCTAATTGAATTATCCCTCTACATGTCTGCATAAGTGTTTTACTCTTGATACGGGTCCCTTAGGCTGTATTATATTCCTTCGAATGAAGTGGGGAAAACTAAAAAAAATTGAAAAAAGGTCACACGTCGCGACTCGTCGTGCCTCGAATAAAACAAAGGTTATGGTTTTGATACGTGTCCTGTCGCCGGCCAAGTTGCATCACGATATGAATCCATCAGGTCTAAATCCGGGGTTCTGCCTCGTTACGCATCGCGACGTAAGCCTCATTGGCATCGCGACACGAAGCAATTTCCAAGACCCAGAATTTTTATTTCTTTCATGATTAACCTCAAACCTCATTTCAACATAACCACAAGCAATTACAACATATCATTTATCATCATATAATACATCCAACATCCCAACATCACTAAAAATCTCATAATCTTTACTTAATGCTTTAACTAGGATGAGATATCCAAAATTACGCAAACATGAGCTTCTAAATCAAACAACCATCAATAATCAAATTTCTACTAATCAAGAAAATACTACCATCATCAAACCATTAAAACTCAAAGCATCAAAGTTTGGGTCATGCATTGTTTACCTTAAGTCCAATCCTTTCTTTCCTAATTTATTTCCCCAAGCTATTTCTTCTTCTTCCTAGGGTTGTTGGGTGATGGTTAGCTCTTGATTTTTCCTTAGAATTTGTAAAAGAAAAATTCAAATCACTCTCCCTTTTTCCTTCTCTAGCACACATTCAAGAGGACAAAAATTTCCCTTATTTGTTGTCTTCTTTTCTTTTCACATTTCAAGAATTGTGAAGAGTTTTCTAGAGTTGTTGGACTATAATTGGGCTAAGAAAGCATAATTGCATTTTTATTAAGCCTACATCCCTTAATTATACTAGTGGGCCTTAATTAAAATTAAACTTGGTTTAATGTAGAAAAATGGGAACTCCTTTAATCTACACTTAGGCCCATTAGTTATCAATAGGCCCATTAGGCCCGAATTGAGTAATGTCTGCGGGTTTCTATGTCGTCTTAGAATTTCCCCCGTTAACATTCCAATGTCACACTAATTGAACTTATGAAAAAAATGGGTCGTTACAAATTCTCCACCATTAAAATTATTTCGTCCTCGAATCAAAATACTTAAAGGATATAGAGTGTACCTTCATCCGTGAAGAGGTGGAGGTATTGCTCTCTTATGGTTTCTTGTGGTTCCCATGTAGCCTCTTGTTTCTTGTGATGTTTCCAAATCACCTTGAATGAGGGAATCCATCGAGATCATAGCTTTCTTGTCTCTCTACCCATGATAGCTACTGGTTGTTCCAAATAAGATAAGTCATTACAGATATCGATTGTCTGGGGCTCCAACACATGAGATTCATCATCCAAATACTTTCATAACATAGATACATGGAAAATTGGATGTATTCTTTCAATAGTGGTTGGAAGCTGTTGGACAATTATGACCCATAGTGTCACTATTTGTACAGAACACGGTGTTGTTGTACAAATTAACTATGTGACAAGGAAATTGCACTCTCATCATTTGTGATTAGATCACCATAGATATATAAATGAAGAGAGGTCCCTATGATTAGTTCCTGGACTGAGAATGATATGAGACAGTATCAGTCCCCGAAGGATTAATCATTAAATATCCATAGCCGGAGTATTATCGAGACTGGACATCGATAATGCGGAATAGGCTAGTATTGCACTTGTGTGCGTTGTGAGGGCACAACGGCATAGTTCTCATATATATAAGTATTGGATACTTATGCAAGTGCGATAGGAGGTCGTGTTTCACCGATGGTATGGGAAACAGCTTCGCTCTGGATAGACCCCTCGGAATCCAATTGGTATTATGACTATGTGTCTATGGGATGCCGAAATCAAGGTAGGTGTGTATAGTCTTAACCTGAGACTTGCATCGCTAATACTTACGATAATCGATAGACTTTGGTCTTGGTGGTACAGGGCTTTAACCGGTTCTGCATACACCACTTCTGGGTTTATCAGAGAGTCGTAGTGTATTGGATGTGATGTCAAGACGGAAGTATCACTCCAGTCATAGTGGAGATGATGTCACGCAGGATACGGTATTAGTGCTCTTAAGTGCTGGCTGGCCATCGGGATATTATAAAAAGGTTATGTATATCCGATTATAGAGACTAGTTACCAGACATCCGACATGTGCTTCGGACGGGGCAGACACTTATCCAGCCCCAGCCCTAGCACGTGACTATCCGATACTGGGCTAATATACGCAATACTACGGTATACTACGCTTGATACAGATCTATATATTCCTGTAAGAATATTTCTGGAGAATTGGGTAGGCATGGCGCTTTGCTAGAGGCCAACCTTGTCTAGTAAATCGGTAAAACGTAGTACTTGGTACTTACGTGTTCGGATAGTCCGATGACCGATTTGACTGCCAACATATCCGGGGATCTCATGGGTCGCTTCCCAAAGATTCACCGATGACGTATAACTCGCACTCTAAATTAATCTGGGATTAATTAGAAGAGAGAGAGAATTAATTTGGGATTAATTGCGGAGATATTTTATCTGGGATAAAATATCAATTAAAGAGATATAACGATTAATTTGGAATTAATCGAACAATTAATATATTGGATATATTAAACGAAATTCGATTTCGACGCGGAATTAAAATTAGATTTTAATTCGGGCGAACGAATTAATTTAGAATTAATTCGTTAGCGAAGTGAATAATAATTATGCTTGGCATGATTATTTAATTAAATTAGATTTAATTGCGACGCAACGGAAAGTTCGTTAATTTAGAATTAGCGAACCCGAGCCCGAGATTATTTGTGAGCGCATTCGTATTTCGAATTCGAGTGCGGCAAATCAAATCAAGCGTCAAATCGCTAGTAGCATCTAGCGTCACATCATTCGTCAATCAAGTGATTGATGTCTTTCACTTTGAGTGATTGACGCAAGTCACTATTCATGATTGATGGAAGTAATGTGGGTGGTTGTAAGCTTTAAATGGTTTGACTTTTTAAAGCCAAATTCACATGAAATGCATGTGAAATTCAAATGGGTGTATTTAATACACAAATTTGCCAAACCAAACACAACTAATTCTCTCTTCTCTCATCACTCTCTTCACGCCCAAAATGGGCAAAATGCTCACTGCATTTTCCATCAAAATGCCGAGCATAGGGAAGCATGGAGTTTGGTTTTTGTGGCAAAAACCGCAAGTGCTAGCACACTACGAGATATGCGAAGGTGATAGGGAAGCTCACCCATGAGCCGGGAACCGTTCGACGAAGCTTGGAGCTTGACGAAGGACCAAAAACGAAGTCAAAACAGTGAGGAAAATCTGCACTGCAGTTCACACCAAAACCAGTGCATTTTTGGAGTTTTGTTGCCTCCGCGTCGCTCAACCGATCGATGTAAGTATTCCGCAACTTCCTCGATTCGTATTCGCACTTATTTCATGTCTTGTATTCGATCCTTGGGACCTAGAAACTCCAACAGAAGCGCCAATTCATAAGCTCTCCCTCCAACTCTCTGAAGTATCTGGAACGGCCCAATAAACTTATGACTGAGCTTACCCTTTTTGCCAAATCTCATAACTCCTTTAAAAAGAGATACTTTTAGTAACGTAAAGTCCCTCACCTGGAACTCCGAGTCATTTCTCATGTGGTATGCATAACATTTTTGGCGACTCTGAGCCATAGACATCATTTCTCTGATTAACTTTACTTTTTCCACCGCATCATGTACTAAATTAGGCATATCAACTTCTGCTCCCCGGTTTCAAACCATCCAACTAGGGATCTGCACTTTGTACCATACAAAGCTTCAAATGGAGCCATTTGAATAATTGCTTGGTAATTATTATTATAAGCAAATTCTATAAGTGGCAATTGATGGTCCTAGCTACCCCCAAAATCTGTCACACAGGCCCGAAACATGTCTTCTAAAGTCTGTATAGTCTGCTCTGTCTGACCATCCGTTTGAGGGTGGAAGGCTATACTCAAGCGTAACTAGGAACCCAAAGCCTGCTGAAATGACTACTAAAACTTAGAGGTAAATTGAGAACCTCGGTCAGACACGATTGAGATAGGTACTCCATGCAATGACACTATCTCATCCAGGTATAGTTTTGCATGTTGGACTTGTTGGTTATTATCTAGGTCCCAAGATCAAACAAGACATGAAATCAATGTGTGAACACACCAACGGAGATAGCGGAATACTCACATCGATCGGTTGAGTCGATTTGGAGACGAATCAAGGCCAAATAGCCACTGCCAAGGACGCCAAACTGTTGCAGTTCACTGCCTCCATTTTCAAAATTTTGAGATGACAAACGGAGCTCCAAGCCTCGTCTAACGGATCCCGGCTCATGGGCGAACCTCCCTACCACCTTCGCAAGACTCGTAAGTGTGCTAGCACTTGGATTTCCACCATGAAAATCCACTCTTGCTTCCCTATATGTCACGCCATTTCTGGTTCAAAACCAGTGAAGAAAATTGGCTGTTTTGGCGTGAGGAGAAGAGAGAAAAATTGAGAGAGAAGAAGTTGTGTTGTGTGTTAGTGAAAAGCTTTTCCAAAAAGCTTTATATATTTTTTCATAAAATATATATTAAAACATTTACCAAATGATTAATTAAAATCAAAAGTAAATATTTCCCTCCAAACACTATTTCAACAACTCACATCACTATACAAATGTCACTTTAATAAAGTGATTTGATGTGTGTCTTTCACTCAATCCATCAATCAAATCAATCAATCAATCAATCACTCAAAGTGACTTTTGATTTGACGCTTGATGTGACGATTGATTTGATGCTTGATGTGACTTGCGTCACCGCACTTGAATTCGAAATACGAATGCGCTCGCAATCACACTCGGGCTCGGGTTTGTTAATTCCAAATTAACGATTTTTCCGTCACGTCGTAATTAAATGATTACGCCTAGCAAATTCACTATTCACGTCGCTAACGAATTAATTCTAAATTAACTCGTTCGCCCGAATTAAAATCTAATTTTAATTCCGCGTCAAAATCTAATTTCATTTAATATATCGAATATATTAATTTACCGATTAATTCCAAATTAATCATTATCTCTCTCTAGACGATATTTTATCCTAGATAAAACATATCTCCGTAATTAATCCTAGAGTAATTTTCTCTTTCTTCTATATAATCCCAGATTATTTAAGAGTGCGAGTTATGCGTCATCGGTGGATTATCGGGAAGCGACCCATGAGATCCCCGGATAAGTTGGCAGTAAATACGGTCGTCGGAGTATCTGAATCACGTATGTACCAAGTACTACGTTCTACCGATTTACGAGACAAGGTCGACTCCTAGCAAAGCACCAAGTCTTCCCAATTCTCCGGACATATCCATATAGAATATACAAGGATCTTTATCAAGCGTAGTATACCAATTGTATTGTGCATATCGGCCCAGTATCGGATAGTCACGTGCTAGGGCTGGGGCTGGATAAGTGTCTGCCCCGTCTGAAACACATATCGGATGTCTGGTAACATAGTCTCTATAATCGGATATTCATGACCTGGTCACAATATCCCGATTGGATGCGCATCACTCAAGAGCACTAGTACCGTATCCTGCGTGACATCATCTCCACTATGACTGGAGTGATACTTCCGTCTTAACATCACACCCAATACACTACGACTCTCTGATAAACCCAGAAGTGGTGTACGCAGAACCGGTTAAAGCACTGTACCACCAAGACCAAAGTCTATCGATTATCGTAAGTATTAGCGATGTAAGTCTCAGGTTAAGACTATACACACCTACCTTGATTTCGGCCTCCCATAGACACATAGTCATAATACCAATGGGATTCCGAGGGGTCTATCCATAGCGAAGCTGTTTCCCGTACCATCGGTGAAACACGACCTCCTATCGCACTTGCATAAGTATCTGATACTTATATATATGAGAACTATGCCGCTGTGCCCTCACAACGCACACAAGTGCAATACTAGCCTATTCTGCATTATCGATGTCCAGTCTCGATAATACTTCGGCTAGGGATATTTAATGATTAAACCTTCGGGGACTGATACTGTTTCATATCATTCTCAGTCCAGGAACTAATCACAGGGACCTCTCTTCATTTATATATCTATGGTGATCTAATCACAAATGATGAGAGTGCAATTTCCTTGTCACATAGTTAATTTGCTACAACAACACAATGATCTGTGCAAATAGTGACGCTATGGGTCATTTTGTCCAACAATCTCCCACTTGGCACATAGCCAGTCACTCAAGTGTCCCACACCCGAACTATGTACGGTTCTCTCAAATTGCTGAGGAAAGGTTTTCGTCAGCGGATTTGTTTGATTATCATTTGACGCGATTTATACGATCATCACATCGCCATGATGTATGATCCGAACGAATCAGATGATATAGAAGTATATATCTGGATCGTCGATGAGACCTTTAATTCCTTAGCCTGTGCTGACGCCTAGCTCAGCTGCTAACAGAACTATATCTAATCTAATTAGATTTATTTTCGATCCAAATGGCTTCTATTGCTGCCTCAGCTGCAGTAATAATATGCATTTGTTGTTTATTCGGCAACAGTTATCTTGCTCGGAATATTTCCAGCTCACTGTCCCAGTGTTCAAACTTAATAGTACCGTATTATTTAATCGTTTGGAAACTTGCAACAGTGATCCCAGTCACTTCAAGTTCTCCTTCTCCATAGTTTAAGATAGCATCTTTAGTTCTCTGAGATACTAACAGATGTTCTTAACTTCAATCCAGTGACTATCACTTGGATTGACCTGATCGTGACTCCATATGCTCGAAGCGTATGAGACACCAATACAAGTACATTTTAAATGTACAATTCCCAGAGAGTGTTAACAACTCCAAATCTATCCCAGTAGATCTTTATTCCTTGAATAAAGGTTGTTACTCCCCAGAATTCTACGGAGAATTTCTATTGAAAGCCAAGCTTTCATCAATTGCTATATGGGAATTTCACTGTCAGTGCGCTCTCCCACTAACCTCCTTATATACACAAGAATTATTTCGTTTTGATTCAAATCATAAACCATTATGATTATTTCAAAACGTCAGTTCCAAGAACCTTATGCTTGCATTAATCCAAACATGGATCGAATAACCCGCAAACCTCGTTTGTTGGTTATACAAAATCGTCAGGATGTTGTAAACATCCTCCAAAAGGTTTCCTTTTCAGGAAAGCGATTTTGATTTGTAACTGACACATTTCATAAATGAAATATACAGTTATCTACAAGCATCTTCAAAATGGATTTACCATGGGAACAGGTAAAAGGTTGAATCGTTATTAACACAATGTTGATAACGATACCTTTCCGTCAAAAGCCCAGCTTTGTACGTTGGTATGTTGCCTTCCATGTATGTCTTCCTTGAAGACGTTAATGTACCAATAGGCACAATGCCTTGTGGTACAACAACTAGTAGGGAGTCATGGCACTTTGCCATAATAGGGAGTCGATACCTCGTATCACTTCCTTGAAACGTAGTCGGTGGATATACTTTCATAAGATTGACATCTTTATGAGGTTAGATCAGAAACCCATACCCTAGGTTGTTTTCTGACTCTATCCGATCTATTAGTTTCTTGTGTATTTGAAGATTAATGGTATAGATTCATCATAGATGAACTATTTGTGTTCCATTAAGCGCTTCGTGCCTTGAACAGTATTACTCCGATTTTCATCGAGTATCACTATCCTCCCACTGACCACTGCATATCGGTATTCCTCTCAGGAAAAACCGCATGGTGAGCAACAATCACATTGTTCTCATGTGAGATTTATAAGTACTATACTTATGGTTTCCCTTAGGATAACCTATATTGGCACTTATCCATTTTTGGTCTTTTAGTTTGGTATCATCCAAACGTTATGCCTGGCATACCCAAATTATCAGGAATGAGAAACCCCGTTTCTTTCCTGTTCATATCCTATATGATATCTGTCAAACTGATTTATATGGAACCTTATTCTAAATAAGTTTTGCACTGTAAATACATATCCTATTGAAGGAAATAGTAGCTCAGAGCGACTCGTGATAAACCTTATCATGTCCAACAAAATTCGGTTTTAGTTCGGACACACCGTCTAACTGACGTGTCTCGGGAGGAGTCCTCATATGAAAGAATACCGTACTCTTTCATTTATGTATGAAACTTACTGCTTAAGTATTTTCCATTACGGTCTTACCGTGGCGGAGTAATACTATACCCGATCTGTTTATTTACTTCGTGTCGAAACTTTAAAGTTTCCGATTTGTGTTCTTCAAAAGAAACACATAACCATAACGTGATGCCACATCCGTTAAGGTCACGAAATATTCATGTTCACATCTAGTCTAGCTAGATATGGGCCCACTAACTTCACCATGAATAGGGCTAACAGATCGGTGGCCATTATACTATTACCAAGTAAATAGTATTTTAGGTACTTTACCTAATAAACTAGATTCGCAGACCTTTTGAATAGTCAAATCAGTCCTAGTACCCAATCTTCAAAAATGTGGATATACGAGTCTCGTTTAATTGTGTCCTAGACAACAATGCCACAAATAAGTCTCTATTGATCAAATCAATTTGAGCTATTTATTTGTCATTTTTATATGTTTGAGATTTTATTATATTCAAAATATAAATTCTGTTATTCACATCTAATGTGTTTATCTCAGTATCATCTTTATATAATAAAACACTTTAGTGTTCTAGAATATAAAGGTTTATCCGCAACGGATTAAACACTGATATAGAGATAATGTCTCTAGTCAAACTAGTTACATTATAACAGTTCCTAATTTAAGTACATACCCAAAGGGTAGTTCCTAAACTTAGGTATCTACGGACGAAACAGCGACTTTCGTCCTGTTTCCGATTTGCAGAGAAATCTTGGCTTGAAGTCAGTATCCAGCTCATAGCGGATTCTGAACATCAATACATATATTTTATGTACCACACTAAGTATTTAAAATCCAATTTCAATACTAGTAGTGAACATAACTTTGACAAATATTTTAAAGTTAGAGCCTCGCCCTTTCTTTAATTCCTTCGTGTCTTCCATATCCAAATGGTAGTCACTTTGGGATATGTCAATTAACTTTTCAATATTTCACAAACCTTTGGCCAAGCTTGGGTTTCGGAATATCGAAATGATGTGCACCTTGTGCAACTGCCCAATTGCAAACTTTTACTTTTCTCTACTAGAATAGTCAATTAATTCTCCAAGAATTATTAATTGCAATTTTAATACCTTTTAAATCTAAAGATAGATTTATTGTCAAGTATATTAAATTAAGCACTAAAGTCATCATCACATAAATCTTCCAAAGATTTTATGCTCTACTATTTGCTTAATTTTGGGCTTAGGAATAATAAGTTATTTTATCAAATAAAGTAACCTATTATTTATTCCCAATTTGAAAATTAAATCATTTAAAACATTTAATCCAAGGATTATATATTTTAAATATTCAACTTTTCAATTCTTTCTTGATTTCAATAGTCCAACTATTTAATCAATTTAATAAGGTACTATTTATTATAATGATTACAATAATCCAATTATTTAATCAACTATAATTTTAATATTGATTATTATAATCCAATTATAAAATCAACTATCATTTAATTCAATTATATTGATTACTATAATCCAATTATAAAATCAACTATATATCGAATGAGTTTGTATATAGTCCAACTATATATATATTTAAAACAACATAAAATATTAGTCCAACTAATACTTTTGATTAATATGACGAGTAAAATATAGATGAGCGCGTTTAGCGAGTATTCGAACGAATGTTGCAAATTCAATACTTGCCTCCCACTATTTTTCGTCGAGCCTCTAACCCTCTGTCGAGTACTCGGGAAACCGTGTTTCCTAGTGGGCTAGGATCCCGTTAAATATCACACAATCTTGACTTTGGCCAACAAATTGTATGATAATTAACTAGGTAGATCTCGAAGATCAATTGGATCCCATCCAACTCCTAGATCCAGTAGGTGGACATCCAAGTCCCAAACATATATCTAATATATGCCTATATATCGAATATATACCCTAACCTTTTTCCTCTGAATCAACTAGGCCTTGGCTTTGGCACAACAAACCTAGTGATCCCAGTCAAGCGCGGACCCATTGACATGGAAGCTTCGTAATCAATGTCAATGGATAAGAAGTGGTCTTGACTTTGGCCAACAAACCACAACTTGGACACGACACCGATATGGAACAAAGCCTCGTGATTAAAACACATCTTCGACGGACAAGGGCTTGACTTTGGCCAACAACCCCTGCCAATCTCGGATCTTGAGCAAGAATCACTCAATGGAAGGAAAATAAACGCTTGATATTTAACGAGGGTTTTTTCGCGTGCAAATTGGCTACCAATTTAATTATCTTTGTTAAGGTCTCATCATCATACACCCTTAAACATGCATTCTAAATACATAATAAAGCGAGTATGAAAATAAATAATAATGATATTCGGATGGATACTTAACACATTGATCCTAGATCAAATCTCTCCCTTTCTCACTCAAGCTAGCACTTGTATTACTTCTAACCGTTACACTACACTTCTAAAGAAACCTCATTTACATGGAGGGGAATAGGTGAGAAGAGAATACAAAGAGAATGAAGGTGATAAGGCTGGACACGCAGGTCCAATTTAATAAATCGAATTTATTACAACAATTTCTAAAATTGCCCCACCCGACTAATATCCATCCGATATACATTATTCATTCATCACAACCACGTATTCACACATAAGCATGCTATCAATCAATCTAATCAAATTAATTAATCTGATAATTAGTGATCATCCAATGTTCAAACAACGATTTGATTTTGCTCGAGTCAAACTCGTTTTTGCGAATAAGTACTCAAAGTATGAATTCATGAATTAAATTAAACTACATCATTAAATCAAATTTAACATGTATTTAATACTAATTCACTATTCAATTCCAAATTAAACATTACACTTTATTTAATAAACCTTTAACGACTTAAATTCCAAATTTAATCGCTACGGGTCTCAAAACCCGATTAACGTCCAACGTCAATTCAATTAAAGTCCAATGGGCTTTTAATTGATTTCTTAAGGCGTGGACTTTTGGTCAACTCGGGTCAAACCGATAACCAAAGTCCAATCCGGGATTTACCCCATAAGCCCATAAATCAATCTTGGCCCATTAGGCCCAATTGAACTTTAAGGTTCATTAGTCGCATTTGGGCTTGGGCTTAGGTTAAGGTTTTGGGCCCAATTGGATCCAATCCACTTGGCCTAAACCCAACTTGATAAAATCAAGCCCAATAGGCCCAATTACAACATTAGAAGCCCAATATCAAAAATAGGCCCAAATAATTAATTCAAAAAAAATCCAATTTTCCAATTTAATTACCAAAGTGTATTACATGATCAATTACCCAAATCAACATTTCTAAAACATGAATTTACATAATTAATCATGGTCATTTTCATCAATTGGTGTCCAACACAATAATCAAAAATCAAACCCATTTACATGCTTTAAGGTCTCGGCCAAGGGAGGGATTTTTATCCGATTCGAATTCAATCCAATTAATTTCACAATCGATATTAAATCCTTATCCCGAATGATTTCCAATACATCCAATGTTCAAAAATCAAAAGATACCAAGACATTAGGGCATAATTCCATTCGGCCAAGGTGATCAATTTGGGGATTTTATGTTCAATTCAAAATACAATCCAATTAGTTTCAAATTAACATTATCCTAAATGATTCCAACTCATCAAATGAATCAAAAACAAAAATTCCAAGAATTCCAAAATGATCATCATATTCGGCCAACATGATATTTTTGGGGAAAATTATTCCAAATCAATTTTCAACAAATTGGTCCAACCAAAATGAAATTAAACATGTTATAAGCATACTTAAACAATAAATTTATTCAAATCATGCTCAACAAACATTTACCCAAATTTTAAGCCCTACATTTTCATGTTTGAACTAGGCTCTTGATGCCATTGTTGGTTATTATCTAGGTCCCAAGATCAAACAAGACATGAAATCAATATGAACACACCAACGGAGATAGCGGAATACTCACATCGATCGGTTGAGTCGATTTGGAGACGAATCAAGGCACAATAGCCACTGCCAAGGACGCAAACTGCTGCAGTTCACTGCCTCCATTTTCAGAATTTTGAGATGACAAACGGAGCTCCAAGCCTCGTCTAACGGATCCCAGCTCATGGGCGAACCTCCCTACCACCTTCGCAAGACTCGTAAGTGTGCTAGCACTTGGATTTCCACCATGAAAATCCCCTTGCTTCCCTATATTCACGCCATTTCTGGTTCAAAACCAGTGAAGAAAATTTGATGTTTTGGCGTGAGGAGAAGAGAGAAAAATTGAGAGAGAAGAAGTTGTTTTGTGTTTAGTGAAAAGCTTTTCCAAAAAGCTTTATATATTTTTTCATAAAATATTATTAAAAAAACATTTACCAAATGATTATAAAAATCAAAAGTAAATATTTCCCTCCAAACACTATTTCAACAACTCACATCACTATACAAATGTCACTTTAATAAAGTGATTTGATGTGTGTCTTTCACTCAATCCATCAATCAAATCATCATCAATCAATCACTTAAAGTGACTTTTGATTTGACGCTTGATGTGACGATTGATTTGACGCTTGATGTGACTTGCGCCGCCGCACTTGAATTCGAAATATGAATGTGCTCGCAATCACACTCGGGCTCGGGTTCGTTAATTCCAAATTAACGATTTTTCCGTCGCGTCGTAATTAAATGATTACGCCTAGCGAATTCACTATTCACGTCACTAACGAATTAATTCTAAATTAATTCATTCGCCCGAATTAAAATCTAATTTTAATTTCGCGTCGAAATCTAATTTCATTTCATATATCGAATATATTAATTTACCGATTAATTCCAAATTAATCATTATCTCTCTCTAGACGATATTTTATCCTAGATAAAATATCTCTGTAATTAATCCTAGATTAATTTTCTCTTTCTTATATATAATCCCAGATTATTTAAGAGTGCGAGTTATGCGTCATCGGTGGATTATCGGGAAGCGACCCATGAGATCCCCGGATAAGTTGGCAGTAAATACGGTCGTCGGAGTATCCGAATCACGTACGTACCAAGTACTACGTTCTACCGATTTACGAGACAAGGTCGACTCCTAGCAAAGCACCAAGTCTTCCCAATTCTCCGGACATATCCATTAGAATATACAAGGATCTTTATCAAGCGTAGTATACCATTGTATTGTGCATATCGGCCCAGTATCGGATAGTCACGTGCTAGGGCTGGGGCTGGATAAGTGTCTGCCCCGTCCGAACACATATCGGATGTCTGGTAACATAGTCTCTATAATCGGATATTCATGACCTGGTCACAATATCCCGATTGGATGCGCATCACTCAAGAGCACTATTACCGTATCCTACGTGACATCATCTCCACTATGACTGAAGTGATACTTCCGTCTTGACATCACACCCAATACACTACGACTCTCTGATAAACCCAGAAGTGGTGTACGCAGAACCGGTTAAAGCCCTGTACCACCAAGACAAAGTCTATCGATTATCGTAAGTATTAGCGATGTAAGTCTCAGGTTAAGACTATACACACCTACCTTGATTTCGGCCCTCCCATAGACACATAGTCATAATACCAATGGGATTCCGAGGGGTCTATCCAGAGCGAAGCTGTTTCCCGTACCATCGGTGAACACGACCTCCTATCGCACTTGCATAAGTATCCGATACTTATATATATGAGAACTATGCCGTTGTGCCCTCACAACGGACACAAGTGCAATACTAGCCTATTCTGCATTATCGATGTCCAGTCTCGATAATACTACTCCGCTAGGGATATTTAATGATTAATCCTTCGGGGACTGATACTGTCTCATATCATTCTCAGTCCAGGAACTAATCATAGGGACCTCTCTTCATTTATATATCTATGGTGATCTAATCACAAATGATGAGAGTGCAATTTCCTTGTCATATAGTTAATTTGCTACAACAACACTATGATCTGTGCAAATAGTGACGCTATGGTCATTTTGTCCAACAGGGCTGCTGTGTAGCTGGTTTTAACTGGAAGGAATTATGCAGATTTAGTCAATCTATCCATGACCACCCATATAGAATCACACAACTTTACGGTACGCGGGAGCCCAACGATAAAATCCATAGTGATCTTCTCATATTTCCACTCTGGAATGTCTAAATGCTGTAGTTTCCCTGCTGGTCTCTGATGTTCTGCTTTAATCTGCTGACAGGTGAGACACTCTTATGACAAATTCTGCTACATCCTTTTTCATGCCATTCCACCAATAAAGATCCTTGAGATTGTGATACATCTTGGTGATCACAGGATGCATGGTGTAGGATGAAGTGTGGGACTTCTCTAGTATCGAGTGTTTCAAATCCAGAACTGGAGGAACAACAATTCTATTATGCTTCATGATGAGATTTTCATTGTCTATACGATACTCATCTTCTGTACCTTGTTGCAACCTGCTTCTAATTTGTTGCACCTCAGGATCCACCTCCTATGTAATCATGATTTCATCTATAAGGGTGGATCGCACCTGAATCTACGCTAATAATACTCTTTGGGCCGTCACTTGAAAGTTCACTCCATCCAGTATACATCTCTGCATCTGCTTGACTGGGCTCCATCTCTCAATTGGCATATGGGCCAGACTCCCCATAGACTTGCTGGTTAAGGCATTAGCTACAATATTAGCTTTGCCCAGAATAGAGCAATCATAATCTTTCAACAACTCCATCCACCTCATCTGTCTCAAATTAAGCTCATTTTGGCTCTGGATATATTTAAGGTTTTTGTGATTGGTGAAAATTTCAAACTTTTCACCATACAAATAGTGCCGCCATATCTTCAGAGCAAATATTATTACAGCCATCTCCAAATCATGAGTGGGATAATTTTTTTCATAAAGCTTTAGTTGTCTGGATGTATAAGCAATCACTCTCCCCTTCTGCATCAGCACACATCCTAATCCCACCCTAGAAGCATCACAATACATTGTAAACCCTCCTAATCCGGCTGACAGTATAAGAACATGAGTAGTTGTTGATCAGTGGTAATCACACACGTAAAGCAAGTGCACGTATCGCTCAAGTAGTATAAAAATATCGATTACTTGAGGACTTGATTTCTACTGTTCTTATTAATTATTGATTCTATTTATTTACATGTTTCTAATTAGGATGAAAAGTGAATGATTGCTTGATTAGTTGGTTGAATGTGGATTAGCTAAATAAATAAATAAATAAAAACACAAAAGAAAATACTAAGGAAAATAAACAAAAGACAAAAATATCTAGGGTTGTGATTCCACACAATACTATTCTAATGATGAATTGATTCTCTTATATATGTGTAATAAATTAGTTTGTTAACCTGGAACACGAAGATATGCAAAAGCCTCTTTCGAAGGTCAGATGCAAACAAACAGAATAACCCAATTAATCATATGTCTATGTTAACCAAGTTATATGAATTCATTGAGTTCAAGTTCCATTTTGGCTACCATACCCCAACCCCCCCGCCCGACAGTATATTTCCTATCATAAAGGAATCTACTAATGGTCATCAATGTCTTAATGTGAGATCGTGAGCTTATTAATCTAAGGCTAAAACCTAAATACATTCCCTCCGTCAAGTTCATTTTATGTTTACCATATCAATCTTATTGGTGATCAGGCAAACAAGAAAATAAGCTTAAGATTCATATAAACAAGCTAATGTTAGACATTATGTCCCATAGCGTCACTGTTTGTAAATGATATTGTATTATTGTACAAAATTAACTATGTGAAATGAAATTGCCTTTTGCCGTTTTGTAATATTATTTACTTTGAGTTATAAATGGCGAAAGTCCATATGATTAGTACCTGGACTGAGATGATATGAGACAGTATCAGTCCCCAAAGGTTTAATCATTAAATATCCCTAGTCGTAGTATTATCGAGACTGGACATCGATAATGCGGAATAGACTAGTATTGCGCTTGTGCACGTTGTGAGGGCACAACGGCATAGTTCTCATATATTTAAGTATTGGATACTTATGCAAGTGCGATAGGAGGTTGTGTTTTACCGATGGTACGGAAAACATCTTCGCTCTGGATAGACCCCGCGGAATCCCATTGGTAGTATGTCTGCGTGTCTATGGGAGGCCGCATCAGGGTAGGTGTATATGGTCTTAACCTGAGACTTACATCGCTAGTACTTGCGACAATCGGTAAACTTTGGTTTTGGTGGTTGGGGACCTTAACCGGTTCTGTGTACACCTCTTCTGGGTTTATCGAGAATCGTAGTGTGTACTGGATGTGATGTCAATGGGGAAGTATCGCTTCAGACATATGGAGGTGATGATCACGCAGGACACAGAACTAGTACTCTATAAAAGGTTGCAACCGTCGGGACAATATGACAAGGTCAGGATTGTCCGATTAAAGAGACTAGTTGCTTGATGTCCGATATATGTTTCGTACGGGGCAGACACATCTCCAGCCCCAGGCCTAGCATGTGATCATCCGATACTGGATCGATGTACGCAATACTACGGTATACTACTACGCTTGATATAGATCTTATATTCCTATAAGAATATTTCTGGAGAATTGGGTAGGCATGGCGCTTTGCTAGAAGCCAACCTTGTCTTGTGAATCGGTAAGAACGTAGTACGAGGTACGTGCGTGTTCGGATTATCCGACGACCGTATTACTGCCAACATATCCGGAGATCTCTTGGGTTCGCTTCCTGAAGATTCACCTATGATATTTGATTCGAACTTAATTAATCTTGGATTAATTGCGGAGAAACTTTATCTCGGATAAAGTGCCTTATTTAGAGAGAGAGAACGATTAATTTGGAATTAATCATAAATTATTATATTCGATATAATAATTGAAATTCGATTTCGACGCGAAATTAAAATTAGATTTTAATTCGGGCATACGAGTTAATTTAGAATTAATTCGTAAGCGACGTAAATATAATTTCGCTAGGAGCGATTATTTATTTAAATTCGATTTAATTAACGTCGCAACGCAAGTTCGGTATTTCGGAAATATCGAACCCGAACGCGTGAGTGCACGTGGGCCCACTTTCATTTGGAAACGTGTGGGGCCCACATGACACATGTCATTATATGTATTATTATTATTGATGAGCATTGCATGGTGATAGTGTGATTCACTCAAATGTTATGCATGGAATTAGAGTGTTTGACACTCTAAGCCTTTGCATGGCTTGTGTCATAGATTTATTATTATTTAATAAATATTATGGCATAAATATAAATTGATTTTTGGTATCAAAAATCAACAAGAACAAAAAGAAAAAAACTCTCTTCTCTCTCATTGGCCGAAAACTGCATGCAGTTTTTGGTCTTCATCTTCTTCATTTTGGTTGCCAAAAGCTTGAAGAAAAGTTATTGTTTGGACATACAAGGCTAGCACCTTCAAGGGATCAAAAGAGGTGATAGGGAAACCATCATAGAGCAGGAATACACAAAGCTTGGAGCTTCCTTCTTCTTGTCTTCCTTGGCCGAAGTCATCCACCTTGGAGCTTCCATTTGGTTTGTTTTTCTTCATCACAAGCATTGTAAGTATGATTCCGCCATACTTCGTCTTTTATATATATCTTTGTTGTATTTCATGAATGCTTAATCTTTCCTTGGGACATATTATAGAAACCAACAATGGTATCAGAGCCATGGTTAAGCATGAAATACTTTAGGTTAAATTTGACAAAATTGGTTGAAGCATGTTCTTGTGAAATTTGATGAATGAGTATGCTTGCATGTATATAGAATGATATTACATGGAATCAATTTTATGAAAAATGCATTGGATGATTTTTCCCCAAAATTTTGACCTTGGCCGAATGGGTGTGGTAAATTGATTAAAGCATGTTCTTGTGAAATTTGATGAATAAGTATGCTTGCATGTATTAGAATGATATTACATGGAATCAATTTTATGAAAAATGCATTGGATGATTTTTCCCCAAAATCTTCACCTTGGCCGAATGGCATGAAGAAATTGATATAAGCATGTTCTTGTGAAATTTGATTAATAAGTATGCTTGCATGTATATAACATGATGTTATATGGAATCAATTTTATGAAAAATGCATTGGATGATTTTTCCCCAAACTCATGCCTTGGCCGAATGTGTTGCTACTTGGAGTGGATTGGATTTTTTGTGTGTTTAAGATCATTGGATGACTTAGAACGTGTACGGGACGTAGATTAGTAATTCAATCGGATTGAAAAGCAAATCGACACAAAAACTCACCTTGGCCGAATACATAAGACATGTAAAGGAGTTGATTTTTTTTAAAATTAATGTTGGACATTTATTTTGAACAATACATGATTAATAAATTAAATGGGTATTTTTTGAAATATTTGGTTAATATATTAATCTTGGTATTACACTTTAATTAATTGGACTTTAATGTTTGGAATATTAAAATTTAATAATGGGCTTAATTGGTGAATTGGGCTTTTAATATTGTATTTGGGCATAATGGGCTTGGTTGGACCAAGTAGATTTGGGCCAAATGGATTGGATCCAATTTGGGCCTAAATCACTCCATTAAGTCCAAATATATATAATGGGCTTTAATAATTAATTGGGCCTTATGGGCTTGAAATTGGTTTTATGGCACTTAAGGGTGATTCCTTATTTGGGCTTGGTAATTGGGTATGACCCACATTGACCAAAGCCCAAGCCTTAATAAATCAATTGAAAGCCCATTTGACTTGAATTAAATTAAACATTGGATGTTAGTTGGGCTTTGAGACCCAATAGAATTGGATTTAGAATCTAAGTCTTTAAAGCACATTAAAAGTGTAAACATTTAATTTGGAATTAAATAATTGAATTAGTATTGAATACGAATTAAATTAGATTTAATTAGTAGTTCGATATAATTCGCGAATTCGTACCTTATGTACTTATTCTCAATCGAGTTGGACTCGCACAAAATCAAACCGTTGTTTGAACATTGGATGATCACTTTAACAAAGACTAATTAATTGGATTAGATTGGTTGTAAAAGCATGTCTTGTTTGAATATATATGTATGTGATGAATGAATAGTGTATATCGGATGGATTTAGAAGGGAAAGGGTAATTTTAGAAATTATTGTAAATTTGGAATTTATAAATTGGACCTGCGTGTCCAGCCTTATCTCTTTATCTCTTTGTATTCTCTTCTCACCTAATTCCCCTCAATGTAAATGAGGTTTCTCTTATTGTATTATGTAATTGGGTAGAAGTAGAATAGTGCTAACGGGGAGGAAAGGGAGTGATTTGTTCTAGGAACAAGTTGTTTATATATCCATCCGCATATCACTATTACTTTACTTTACGCGCTTTATGATGTTTTAGAAGCATGCTTAAGGGTGTATGATGATGAGACCTAACAAAGATAAATTAATTGGTTGCCAATTACGCAAAAATCCCTCAAACAATATTAAGCGATTTCCTTCCGTTGAATGATTCTTTCTCAAGATCCGAAATTGGCATTGGTTTGTTGGCCAAAGTCAAGACCTTTGTCAATTGAGGATGTGTTTGAATCATGAGAGTTTTGTTCCACATCGGTGTCCTGTCCAAGTTGTGATTTGTTGGCCAAAGTCAAGATCACTTCTTGTCCATCGACATTGATTACGAAATTTTCCTCGTCAATGGGTCCCGCTTAACTGGAATCATTAGGTTTGTTTGGCCCAAAGCCAAGGCTTAGTTGATTCAGAGGAAATGGTTAGGAAAATGTATTAGATACATTGACATATGTATAGAATATATGTTTCGGACTTGGATGTCCACCTACCGGATCTAGGAATTGGATGGGATCCAATTGATCTTCGAGATCTACCTAGTTAAATATCATACAACTTGTTGGCCAAAGTCAAGGTTGTATGTTATTTAACGGGATCCTAGCCCACTAGGAAATTCTATTTCCCGAGTTTTCTACAGAGGGTTAGAAACTTGAAGAAAATAGTGGGAGGCTATTATTGAATTTGCAATTTCATTCAGATATTTAGCCTTACGCGTCTTTCAAAATTATTTCGTCAATATTTTAAATAATTAGTTGGACTAATATATTGTTATTTTTATATGTAACAGTTTGACTGTACCCATAACATCGTTGACTTTATAGTTGGACTATAGTTGTCAAGATGATTGGCAAAGGTAATATCCGCGACATAATCATGGGCGATAATGTCTTCAAAGGGACAAACTTTGCCGACTGGGAAATGAACCTCAAGATAGTGCTTGGGGCTGAGAGGATACTGTATACTATTCAGAGACCTCTCCCGCCTAAACCCACTGAGCCACTGGAGCTAGAGTTATGGAAAACTCATAGTGATGATTGTGACCAAGCTCAGTCAGTTATGCTAGCTGCAATGACTCAGCATTTCAGACGCCAGAATAGGGACTTGGATCCCTATAACATGATGGCAAGATTGCGTGATCTTCACCGCACCAAAAGCGGATGAAGAGGTACGAGCTAGTAAGGAAACTCTTCCGCTCCCGGATGACAGACGGCGCATCAGTTGAAGTCCACGGGACTCAAATGATCGCCGACATTGATGAGTTGGCCAATATGGGAATAGTCTTGGAGGCTGAGCTGACTATAGATATGATCTTGCAGTCACTTCCTGATACTTGGAAACAAATCATCATCAACTATAAGTTGATGGATACTGACGACACTCTTGGAGAGTTGTTGTCTGTGCTGAAGGAGTCCGAAAGGGAACTCCTAAAGGGGAGCAAGCGCGAGGCGCATTTTGCATTGACCTCTCATGCGCCAAAGGGTGGCCCCAAGGCAATTGGAGGTGCAAGGAAGAAGAAGTTCAAGAAGAAGGGTAAAGGCAAGTTGACAGTGGCTTCTAGGAAGCCAAAGGACAAATCTCGCGACATCTGCCTTAACTGCGGCAAGAGGGGTCACTGGAAACGTGACTGCCGAATAAGCATTGTGCAGAGGGAGGATATCAAGGCTGGCAAGGCCATTGCCTCTGGTATGTTTGTTATTGAGATAAATATGAATACTTCTAGTTTTAAAAATTGGATTTTTGATTCTGGTTGTGGTGCTCATATTTGTACTGATGTGCAGGATCTGCATGATAGCAGGGTGCTGGCATCAGGGGAGATGGATCTACGGGTCGGAAACGGAACACCAGTTGCTGTTTTGGCCGTAGGGACTTTTGTTTTAGTACTGCCCTCAGGGCATGAACTTAAACTTTTGAACTGTTATTTTGTACCTAGTTTAACTAGGAATATTATATCTGTATCCTTGTTAACCCAGCAGGGTTACACTTTTGTATTCAGGAACACTGGGTGTTATTTATATAAAAATGATGCAGAAATTTGCACAGCTGTTGCAAATAACGGTCTTTATATTTTGAATATAAATGAATCTCCTAAAATGACAAACAAAAGGCTCAAAAGAGTAATCTAAAAGATGAAGCTTATATGTGGCATTGTCGTCTAGGACACATCAACAAGACTCGCATATCCACACTTTCAAAGAGTGGGTACTTGGACGAATTTGATCCCAATTCATATGACGTCTGCGAATCTTGTCTTTTAGGCAAAATGCCTAAATCACCTTTTAGCGGTAAAGGTGAACGTGCCACAGAACTGTTAGCTCTCGTTCATACTGACGTATGCGGGCCCATGTCTAGCCAGGCTAGAGGTGGATTTCACTACTTCGTAACCTTTACAGATGATGCATCTCGTTACGGTTATGTGTATCTTATGAGACACAAGTCGGAAACTTTTGAGAAATTCAAAGAGTTTCGACACGAAGTGGAGAAACAAACAGGGAAGAGTATTAAGACATTACGGTCAGACCGTGGTGGCGAATACTTAAGTTATGAGTTTCAAGATTACTTGAAAGAATATGGTATTCTTTCACAGTGGACTCCTCCTGGAACACCGCAATTAAACGGTGTGTCCGAACGGAGAAACCGCACCTTGTTGGACATGGTGAGGTCAATGATGAGTCGCACTGAGCTACACCATATCCTTCTGGGGATACGCAATAAACAGTGCTATACTTTTTTGAATAAGGTACCGTCGAAGTCTGTTAAACAGACCCCATATGAGATATGGACAGGAAGGAAACCAGGTTTCTCTTTCCTAAAGATTTGGGGATGCTGGGCATATGTTAAACGTTTGGAAGGCACCAAACTTGAACCCAAATCTGATAAATGCCTTTTCGTTGGATATCCTAGGGAAACCAAAGGATATTACTTCTATTACCCACAAGAGAACAAAGTATTTGTTGCTCTACATGCGGTTTTCCTTGAGAAGGAATTCCTAAATGCAGTGGTAAGTGGGAGGAAAGTAGAACTCGATGAAGATCGTAGTGATACTGTTCCTGGCAATGAATCAACGACGGAACAAGAACAGACCATCCGGGATGAGTCTGTACCACAAACTTCACATACACAAGGACCGCGTAGGTCGGAGAGAGTCAGAACAGTACCTGAGAGGTATGGGTTCCTGATCTCACCTCATAGTGATATTAATCTTATTGAGGATAATGAGCCGGCTACGTATGAGGAAGCGATACAAAATATCGATTCCGCTTTATGGCAAGAAGCCATGAAGTCCGAGATGGATTCCATGTACGCCAACCAAGTTTGGACACTGGTTGATGCACCAGAAGGCGTAAAGCCTATTGGATGCAGATGGATCTTCAAGAAGAAGACCGACATGGATGGCAACGTACAAACGTACAAGGCTAGGCTTGTAGCGAAGGGGTATCGTCAACAATATGGTATTGATTATGACGAAACCTTCTCACCCGTTGCCATGATTAAATCCATTCGGATAATGCTTGCAATAGCTGCATATTTCGACTTCGAGATATGGCAGATGGACGTTAAAACCGCTTTCCTTAACGGAAACCTTTTGGAGGATGTTTATATGCAACAACCTGACGGTTTTATCGTACCTAGACTTGCAAACAAGGTTTGTAAGTTAAATCGATCCATTTATGGATTGAAGCAAGCATCACGGTCATGGAATCAGCGTTTTGATGAGATCATAAAAGAATATGATTTCGTGCAAAACGCAGATGACCCTTGTGTATACAAGAAGGTTAGTGGGAGAGCACTTACTTTTATTGTCCTTATGTCGACGACGTATTGCTTATAGGCAATGACATTCCCATGCTAACGTCGGTGAAAGCTTGGCTTTCATTAAAATTCTCCATGAAAGATCTGGGAGAAGCAGCCTTTATTCTTGGAATAAAGATCTACAGGGATAGATCTAGAAAGCTGCTTGGACTCTCCCAGAGTACATACATTGATAAAGTGTTGAAGAGATTCAACATGGAACAATCCAAGAGGGGATTGGTTCCAATGGTACGTGGTACCTCTCTGTCTAAGGACATGTGTCCTAAGACTCAGGAAGAGAGAGACACATGAGTCGGATACCGTTCGCCTCGGCAGTCGGATCGATCATGTATGCCATGATATGTACACGACCTGATGTCTCATATGCTTTGAGCATGTGTAGTCGCTATCAGGCCGATCCAGGTGAAGGTCACTGGATAGCAGTTAAGAATATCCTTAAGTATCTTAAACGAACTAAGGATGCTTTCTTAATTTATGGAGGTGGAGAACTTGCGGTATCTGGGTATACCGATGCAAGTTTCCAAACCGACAAGGATGACTACAAGTCGCAATCCGGGTACATTTTTTGCTTGAATAACGGAGCAGTGAGCTGGAAATCTTCCAAGCAAGATACTGTTGCCGATTCAACAACAGAAGCGGAGTACATCGCTGCATCTGAAGCAGCAAAGGAGGCAGTTTGGATCCGAAAGTTCCTAATCGGATTAGGAGTAGTTCCGTTAGCAGCTGAGCCCGTTCCATTGTATTGTGACAATAACGGGGCTATAGCACAGGCTAAGGAACCAAGGTCTCATCAACGGTCCAAGCATGTTCTTCGACGTTATCATCTGATTCGGGAGATTATACATCGTGGCGATGTAAAAGTCGAGAAGGTCACATCAGATGACAACATTGCAGATCCGCTGACGAAAGCTGTTCTACAGCAAGTTTTTGAACGACACATACATAGTTCGGGTATTAGATGCTTGAGTGACTGGCTATAGGCCAAGTGGGAGATTGTTAGACATTATGTCCCATAGCGTCACTGTTTGTAAATGATATTGTATTATTGTACAAAATTAACTATGTGATAATGAAATTGCCTTTTGCCGTTTTGTAATATTATTTACTTTGAGTTTAAATGGCGAAAGTCCATATGATTAGTACCTGGACTGAGAATGATATGAGACAGTATCAGTCCCCAAAGGTTTAATCATTAAATATCCCTAGTCGTAGTATTATCGAGACTGGACATCGATAATGCGGAATAGACTAGTATTGCGCTTGTGCACGTTGTGAGGGCACAACGGCATAGTTCTCATATATTTAAGTATTGGATACTTATGCAAGTGCGATAGGAGGTTGTGTTTTACCGATGGTACGGAAAACAGCTTCGCTCTGGATAGACCCCGCGGAATCCCATTGGTAGTATGTCTGCGTGTCTATGGGAGGCCGCATCATCAGGTAGGTGTATATGGTCTTAACCTGAGACTTACATCGCTAGTACTTGCGACAATCGGTAAACTTTGGTTTTGGTGGTTGGGGACCTTAACCGGTTCTGTGTACACCTCTTCTGGGTTTATCGAGAATCGTAGTGTACTGGATGTGATGTCAAGATGGAAGTATCGCTTCAGACATATGGAGGTGATGATCACGCAGGACACAGAACTAGTACTCTATAAAAGGTTGCAACCGTCGGGACAATATGACAGGTCAGGATTGTCCGATTTAAAGAGACTAGTTGCTTGATGTCCGATATATGTTTCGTACGGGGCAGACACATCTCCAGCCCCAGGCCTAGCATGTGATCATCCGATACTGGATCGATGTACGCAATACTACGGTATACTACGCTTGATATAGATCTTATATTCCTATAAGAATATTTCTGGAGAATTGGGTAGGCATGGCGCTTTGCTAGAAGCCAACCTTGTCTTGTGAATCGGTAAGAACGTAGTACGAGGTACGTGCGTGTTCGGATTATCCGACGACCGTATTCACTGCCAACATATCCGGAGATCTCTTGGGTCGCTTCCTGAAGATTCACCTATGATATTTGATTCGAACTTAATTAATCTTGGATTAATTGCGGAGAAACTTTATCTCGGATAAAGTGCCTTATTTAGAGAGAGAGAACGATTAATTTGGAATTAATCAGTAAAATTATTATATTCGATATAATAATTGAAATTCGATTTCGACGCGAAATTAAAATTAGATTTTAATTCGGGCATACGAGTTAATTTAGAATTAATTCGTAAGCGACGTAAATAATAATTTCGCTAGGAGCGATTATTTATTTAAATTCGATTTAATTAACGTCGCGACGCAAGTTCGGTATTTCGGAAATATCGAACCCGAACGCGTGAGTGCACGTGGGCCCACTTTCATTTGGAAACGTGTGGGGCCCACATGACACATGTCATTATATGTATTATTATATTGATGATGCATTGCATGGTGATAGTGTGTGATTCACTCAATGTTATGCATGGAATTAGAGTGTTTGACACTCTAAGCCTTTGCATGGCTTGTGTCATAGATTTATTATTATTAATAAATATTATGGATAAATATAAATTGATTTTTGGTATCAAAAATCAACAAGAACAAAAAGAAAAAAACTCTCTTCTCTCTCACTTGGCCGAAAACTGCATGCAGTTTTTGGTCTTCATCTTCTTCATTTTGGTTGCCAAAAGCTTGAAGAAAAGGTTATTGTTTGGAACATACAAGGCTAGCACCTTCAAGGGATCAAAAGAGGTGATAGGGAAACCATCATAGAGCAAGGAATACACAAAGCTTGGAGCTTCCTTCTTCTTGTCTTCCTTGGCCGAAAGTCATCCACCTTGGAGCTTCCATTTGGTTTGTTTTTCTTCATCAACAAAGCATTGTAAGTATGATTCCGCCATACTTCGTCTTTTATATATATTCTTTGTTGTATTTCATGAATGCTTAATCTTTCTTTGGGACATATTATAGAAACCAACAGCTAAAGCATCACACATAATATAATTAAATCAATTATTAAACACATAAATATTTTGCTTCATCATTTCCCTAGAATAAAAATAAAGTGATGGGGTTAGGGGATCCACATTTAATATTTCAAACCTAGGAATCTCATTTATTCTAATATAGAATTTTTCAGTATTATCCAATTAAGTCCAACCAGCCATAAAGACGGTGTTATTTTTTGTCCATAAACCAACCATTTAGGCGGTAATCATTTTTCACCTAAAGACCGACCATATAGATAGTGTCACATTATGTCAAATAAATAAAACCAACCATTATAGTGGTATCAATTACAATTTCCATATTATAAATTAAGTTAGATTAACCTAGATTATCATATTAAAGGCTTCACTCTTCCCCTAACGAAAATTAATTACGAAACATAAAATAAAGATAAACAAACAACTATTATTATAACTAGAAATAAAAGTACATAATTAAAAATACAAAAATATAAACAAACAAGATATAGTCCTTAGATCATTATACATAACCTTAAGGAAATTATGAAAATTCTAAATGAAATCAGCTTCTATTTATAATCAAAAAATCTGGACCGGCGTCGCGACGCGTTGACGTGTAAACACATTATCGTGAGATCATGACATGTGTCCGCGGAGCACAGCGCGTCGCGACGCGTAGGTGCTCTACGTCACGATGCGTGCATATTAAATGTCACCAGGATTCATAATAGATGCGAGTCGCAACGCGTGAGCAGTGAATTTCCATTTTTGCCCTTTTTTCTGTTTTTCTTCGTTTTAGCCCCGAGTTGATTTCATTGAGTCCTAATTCTTTATTTATCTGCAAAACACACAAAACACATCAAAATATTCATCAAACCAGAGAAACCATAAAAAAATATTAGGTCAAAGGGGCGGTAAATAATGATATATTTTCCGCTCATCATACCTCAAAACCTAACATTTTGCTAGTCCTCGTGCAAAACAAACAAAACAAAATAAAATAAACAACAGGAACAAAATTAAACTAAGCCACTTTCGTAGGGATCACGATTTCATTTAGTGTATGCAACAAGCTTTTAAACCCCTATGTGTCCCTAGTGGATGAGTTGTAGTCTCGTGAGGGTTTACAGCTACGATACCCACAAACGTCAATCATGCACATGCAATCACACATAAAGACAAAAGAAAGAAACAAAATAAACGAAAATGAAAACTATATATACAATGTCCTCAGAGAATGTCTAGCATCAAAGTTAAAGGAACCTTCAAAATGCATACTACAACTAAAATCTTTTCCTTTGAACAATGTATCTAAATCAGACTCTAAATGTGTGTGTGAATAATTCTGCAAACAGCTTCGACTATAAGTTATCAACTAGGTGATTTTGTCTCAATTCTCAGTAGCTAATAGGTCAAACCAACCTGAGTATCTAAAATTGTTCTGTCTACTGCAATATGTGCAAAGTGAGGTATATGATTTTTTTTATATAACATCATTAATCCATGTAGCGAGCTTTGGGCCAGTGACTCCCAAACCAGTTGGCTTTAGGGCACTAGATGTTAAAACACCCCTACGGACTTAATCACTCAAATATCAGATGTTAAAAGTTTCCCCGTTCGATGCGAACAATCATTACTTACTGAGGCAAGACGTCCAGTTACTAAGTAGAAACTTTATTAATTAACTAATTCAAGCTTTCCCGTTTGACGCGAAAAGTCACTGCTAATTAGGCAAGACGCCCGATTACTAAGTATTAGCTTGGTTAGTTTTTATTCAACTCTTTTTTTAATATTATCATTCCTCACATCAAAAATAGCTGCAGACAGAAACATATATTCAGGCAAACGGTCATTCATCAACCACTGATTATTTTAACTAGTCACTTTGTCAATTCCTTATTATCTAATTGCTATAGAACTATTTTTTTAAGTGAATATGAGTCTGACCTATATATTAGGCTTAAAGTATAAGATAAAAGTGAGATTAGCATTTATCTTTTCCTAAAACGTTTTACTAAGATAAACAATCTCATCATTAGACTATATATATTTTTCATTTTTTTGTATTTTTTTAAAATAAAGCATGTAAAAATTAAAACACGCAAATATGAAAAACATGCAAAACACACCATATACAAGGAATAAAAAAAATACAGGAAAAATAACATAACGAATAATAAAAATAAACAACCTCACCCCCAAACCTAAACTTAGCATTGTCCCTAATGCGTTACAAAACAAAAGAAAGAAAAAGGAACAATGGTACCTAGGTTAAATCATTCCTCATCCTTGTCGTCGTCGCTACCGTCCTCTGGCAGGTCAGGAAATACTGGAATCTACTCATCGTTCAAGTTAAGATGGCGAGCCATTCGTTGAAGCAATTTCCTTGTGGCTAAGCAATCTTGAACGATGAATTCAATACGAGATTCCATTCGTTCTACGTAATGTTTCAGAGAACGAGATCGCGATAATTACCGAGCAGGTTGAGGTTGCGATTGAGGAATAGCAGGTGTAGAGGAAAAGTTAGCTTGTGCGGGGATTCTCTCTGCTCTCAGTTGATGGACAATTCGTGTTGTAAGTGCAGTGGTGGGTTGTACTGATTCCTTTCTAGGGTCTATGAGCACCCTTGCTGCTGCACATAAATTAGTGAGAAGACTGCAATATAACAGTCCAGTCAGTGCAGAGTGTGCCACCCGAATAATATTGCTAGAAATTATCCCACCTATATCGATTGTCCCTCAACTAAAGAGTAAAGCAGAATCATCCACTCTTTAGTGACATTTCTTATGTGGGTACCAGGTAGGAGGGTGCGAGTTAAAAAGTGGAACCAAACTTGGGCATCATGTCTTAGATACCTAGAACTAATTTTAACATATTCCCCGTTATTATTAATATCTCATACAACATTAGGGATGCATAGTGTTCTAGTGATGATATCTAAGTCATGAGGCTCGATGGTTTCAGTGTATTCATCATTCTCTATATCTGGTAACCTGTAAAATCTATTGATCGTGGACCGATCAAATGCCACCATCTGGCCTCTAACTATTACCTGATATGCTATGTGCTTATAAGCATTATCGTAAAATTCTCTGACCATGGGAATGCAGGCAGCGGTAGGCTGTTGGCAAAGCTTATACCAGTGCCTTTGGGCAATCATAGAGTCAATTTACGGAAATTGCCCCGATTTAATTTCAAATCACCTTTCTATAATTGGGACTTTTTGGCCCACACTCTTTTCGTAGCGCTTTTTCGCAGCCGCAAACATGAATTTTTCATTGTTATAAAATGGTTATGCGGCTGCTTTTCTACGGGCTCTCTTGGGTGCCATAGGGATTTTACAAAAATTGGGCAGAGGTTCCCCTAAATTTTAGGATTTTCCAAAAAATCAACCTAAGCTAACACTTCAACAATTTCACAACTCACACAACCTTCGCCCCCAAAGCTATGATTTCATCAAGCAAAGCCACAAACAACAATCAAAACCACAAATTTTTAACAAATAACAAACACAAAATTCCCACAAATAAAACAAACAAAAATACAGAAAATGAAGAGAAAAGGAACGAAATTACCCGAATCACGACCTTGAATCCCTAAAACCGAGCTTATATGTCAAATAGAGGGAGTTTGAGTCCAAATCCACGAAAATAAAGGTTGGGTTTTGTTTTGGTGTATTTGTTTTAGTGAGATTTGGGTTATTAGAGTATTTGGTGTGTTTGATTTGAGAGAAAAGATGAAAAAAGTGAGAAAAAATGAGGGAATGTGTGAGAAACAAATGAGAATGAAGAAAAATGAAAGAAGAAATGTGAAGAATGGCTCGTGGCTGTTGGTTTTTAGGCCTGATATCGTGCTCACGTCGTGACGCAGAAAGAGTTTGCGTCGCGATGCGTAGCCCTAAATTCTGGGTATTCACGTATTTCATTGGGGCATCACGATGCGATAGGTTTGTGAGTCGCGACGCCAAAGGCTTAACAAAGTTTCATTCACTGCCTCATTTGTGTCGCGATGTGGCTAGGTTGCGTCGCGGTGAAAGAAATTTAATTTTTAAAAAAATCGAGTCTTTAGACGAATAAATACATTTGGACGTGTATCAATAGCTGACTCCTTACTCCGCCGTCTCTACTGAATTGAATTTTTTATCCTCGCAATTTTGTCAAATTTTATTCCGCGATATTTTAAAATTTTACTGGATTGCTCTGCTTTAACTGCTCCATCTGTGTTTTTCCCTGCAAAAATAACACAAAAAATTAAAAATTTTACAACATTTATACACAAAATACAAAAAAAAAACATAAATTACAACAATAATAAAAATTGCATGGGTTGCCTCCCTAGTAGCGCTAAATTTTTCATCTTCAGCCAGACGAGTCTGAAGTCCATCTGTCAAGGAGGCTTCAATGTGGTTTTTGAGGTCCGATTGAGGACAATCCCATGAGCGTTACTTTTGAATGGTCTATTCTAACGAAATAGTGGCAAAAGGAATTTTTTTCTCATTCAGTGCTTGTGCCACCTTTTTAAACTTTGTCGCTCTAGTGGTTCCTAAAAAGAAAGAAAGAAATTCAGGAGGTCTCGTATGGTGTTTGACTTTGAATGGAAGTTCCATTTTGTCAAGCTTTTGGGCGGTGTCTTTGATTTGTATTCCCCAATATAGTGGTGTTTCTCCTGAATGCATGAGATCTTCAATATAGTCAGACATTTTCTCCTCCATTTATATTCCTTCTTGCTCTACCTTTTCTTCACAGATGTATTTCATTGTTCAGTTCTTCATTTGTCATCTGTGAAATGCATGCTTCATAAGTGTCAACATGAGGATGTAAAGATATGTCTGATTGTAGGCTTTTATCCTCTGTGATTGGCATGAATGGTTCATGTAGCTCTTATTCAAACATCAGTGCAATGCATGCTCCAAGATCTTCATTTTGAGGATGCAAAGTTTCATCCTCACTTGTTGGTGTAGTTGGTACAAACAACTCTGCTTCTTGTTCGTCCTCAGAGTTCGATGAATAATAAAAATCAAATTGAGATTCTGCTTGTTCGGGCTCCTAAACTGATACCTCTGATTCTTGATACTGCTCAGCCTCTTCCTCTGTTAAGGTTTCATCATGAAATGTTTGGTACTCGAAGGCTTCGTCAGTGTTATTTGAATTTGTTCCGTGATGTATGTAGTTCTGGTTGTTGATTATTTGTCTCAATTCATTTACCATCCTCTTGAAGGTTTTGATTTTATCCATAAACGTTTCATCATGTTAAGCTTCCCGTTTCTCGAGCTTGTTTATCAATTGTCTTCCTACTGATGGTTCTGGTCCTTGAAGATCGTAGGTTGATGGTGGATAAGATGGAAAATATGGTTCAGTGAAATATGTTGGTTCATAATATGTATGTTTTATTAGGGTTGGTGCTCAGAGCGCCAATTCCCCGTTGTATTTCCTTAAAAATACTATTGTAAACGTTTTATTATGAATAAAATGAGCAGTTTCTATAATATAATATATCTTCTAATAAGGTAAAGACGTAATAGACCTTAAGATGATTAGTCATGATACAGTTGCAAAAGCGTCGCAACTGACATTGAGTTGCATCATGACGTTGTCATTCTTAGACAGTTCCCGGTCATGGTTTACACTACTTGGTCAGTAAAATAAACCCGTTGAGATCGGTACATGTCGTATACTGGAATATATGATTCCAATGGTTTCTCAATGAACATTGGGTCTTGGAGACTCGTATAGACATGTAGGTGTTTATAGCGGATAAACACCGAATGACTCACCGAAGATTCTTAATGGATGATACACCAATGTCAATAATAATCTTCACGGGTTCAGTAGAATTTGTGATTCTTCGACTTGAGATACCATTGTGGGCATATGAGACATATTCCACACTTAGATGGCAGTCACGTCACCAATCTATTTAGATCAGACCTCCGCCTGTTCGTTGGGTGTGGACAGATCCTCAGGGTATCGTGTGTGTGTCGAGATAGGATCTGTCAGTTCTGTGTACAGAGCATAGGTAGTCCATATATGTTTAGCAATCAGATAAAAACCATGGGCCCCTGGTACACTTTAAAAGTGAGTTCTAAGTGTTCTTTTAGAGATTGCTAATATAGACGTCAACAGAATTATCCATATAGAGATTTGACGTTTACATCTATATCTCTGGGATATATCCGAATACTTGTGACAGAGGAATTATACATATGCCATGACCTCGACCTGTATGATTTAGCGAGTTTATCTGTGGTCGTAATAATTTACGGGTGGGTAAATTATGGACACGAAATTAGATTTCGTGACGGATATGCCTGAATCTATAGAGTCTCACTAGTGAAATATACCCGTAGAGCACTAGGGCAATTTTTATGAATAATACTGATTATTTATAAGTCGTTTAAAGGTTAAACGAAAAATACATGCGAATGGACCAAATAGTCATTTCCTAATTATTGTGTATTTATACTTAATGATAGATTTTGTTAAATACACATTAATTAAATGTCAAATTGTGATATTTGACTAATATCATAAATATAGATGTATTTACATATTTAAAGTAAATATAATACATATATTTGAAATATTTATATTTAAATAATTATTTAATTATTTAATAGTTAAACGATTAAATTAATTAAAATATAAATATCTTAAAGTTGTGATATTTATGGAAATGCTTTAGTTGCTTTTGTTGACTTGTTGAATAATTCATTAAAGGTGTAATGATTTAATACACAAGTTGATAAAGTAAAATTAAATGAAACAAAATTGAAATATCTGGATATTTTCCTACTACCAAATTCGGCCAAGGAATTTGGTGGAGGTATAAATTTTTTTGTTTCATTTTTAGGGTTCATAAGTTACAAAAATAAACACAAAAGAAGTTGAGAGTAAATTTTGAAGGCAAAAAGAAAAAGCTAGGAAATCTTTTGCATTTGTAAGTTTTTCTTTAAAGCTTTCAACATGAAAAATATTTCTAACATGCTTAGCTGATGAGTGGTAAATATATCACTATTTGCCACTCATTTGACCTAATATGTTGTATAGTTTCTTGGGTTTTGTGAATATTTTGATATGTTTTGTTTTATTTTGTAGATAAATAAAGTTACAGGACTCTCTGGAAGCAATTTGGGCCAAAATAATGAAAAACAGACAAAAGGGAAAAAACATCTTTTAGCTCATCGTGATGCGCAGTCTGCGTCGTGACGCGCAGCCTCAGTCGCGACCGCTAAAGTGCGTCGAACCTCTGCTAAAATATGTCGGGACACATGGACCAATCAGAGGGATTATGCTAAAATACATCGGATGCTAACGTACACCGAATCTACTAATGTGCACCTGCCACGTGTCAATATCACAGCAAATCATGCTAATGTGTGCCGGACATGTGTCACCATCACATGCTACCGACAATCGCCATCGCCACGTGTCGCCTACTTGTCATCCACGTGTCAGCCACGTGGCGTCCACATCAGTCACATTCCAAGTCAGCTTGCCACGTGTCAGCCACGTCATCATCAACTAATCATCTTTTGCCACGTGTCACAATCACACGGTGCCGATAATCAACATCTCCACGTCACATCCATGTAATCACCACGTCAGCATAATCATTGAGTTACCGACGCCCTCTGCCACATGTCACCTTATCGTGAATCCAATCGCCACATGTCGTAATCTCCGCAAGACACGCCGCAAATCACGGAGCATCACGATGCGCAGAGGGTGACGCGTCGCGACGCGTGAAGCCTATCGATGCCTATAAATTCATCTCAAAATTCCAGTTTCAGATGTACCTTCCTCTCTGTAATTCCTTAAGAATAATAAGGAGTTTGTATCTAGTTTATTTAATTTCAGTTGTGTAATTAATTTTATTTACTTTTTCATTTTTTACTATTCAGCAATGAGGAGGTAACTTCCCCCTGCTAAGGTGAAAGGTAAAGCTTTTATTATTGCTATTTAGATTAATCCCCCTTAATTATAATATAATAACTATTTAAAACTTGACTTAATGAGGAGACCGCTATATTGGCCGGTTGGTAATTGATATTAAATTGGTTTTAACATGACTAAGCAAGGATAACGCCTGGTTGGTCGGTTAGTAATTAATTATTAATTTGACTTAATCAGGTTACCGCCTATATGGCTGGTTGGTAATATCACACAAGTTAATATATTATATTAAGGGAGATATCTAAAATAGTAATAATAAAAGTGGATCCTTTTACCCTAGCATTTTCTTTTATTGTACTTTTTCTTTTTTAATTTCTAGCATTTACTTTTCAGCATTTTACTTTATGTTTTTTATTTTTAAGTTTTTACTAGTTGTAAATATGTGTCGTAGCTAAGCCCGTTATCTGGGGTTGTGATGAAATCCAATAGCACCAATTTATAAGGGGTTATTTTATAGTTTGGGTAATATAAAGGTTTACTTATTAAGTCTTAAGCTTAATTCGTCTTGTTAACTTGCCACTAATAAGATTGATCTGGTAAACTTAAAATAAACTTGACAAAGGAATTTTAGGTTTTAGCCTTAGACTTAATAGCCCACGATCTTCCTTGAGGATAGATAACCCTTTAATAGATTTCATTACATGATAGATATATACTTGTCGGGCGGGGGTAACCACAGTTGGAACTTAATCTTAATGAATTCAGGTAATTTGATTGACATAGACATATGATTTAATTGGGTTACACTGGGTATTTGCATCCGACCATCGACAAAGGCTTTTGCAGAATTTCATGTTCCAGGTTAGTAAACCAATATATTACACAAACATGAAATAACCACTTCATCTTTAAAAAGATATTGGAAGAAATCACAACCCTGGATAGTTTTATAAACTTGAATTTTCCTCAATCTACTTTCACGTCTTTTTATTTACTTGATTTAATTTTAAAGTCACCATTCCAATCAAACAATCAATCCAATAGATACTAGTAATCATTTGGTCTCATAAAATTAATAGATTATGTATTAAGTCCTCGTGGGATCGATATTTTTTATACTACTTGAACGATACGTGCGTTTGCGTTATACGCGTTCACAACACCAGTCAAGTTTTTGGCGCCATTGCCGGGGACTTATTTATCTTTCACTATTAGTTTTGGGTTAGATACGTTACTTGTGTCTAATTTCTTTTTACTTATTGTTTTTGTTTTCATGTGTTTGAGGTTCTTAGACACTACATGAGACGAACCAGAAGCTTTGAACTCCGACCGCTTTACCCGGTGATTGAAAGAACCATCTGACAGTTGAGAAGGGAAATGCGAGAAGGTCAATAAGCAATCGTTAACATAGAACTTGAACATTTGGAAGTTGCATCACCAATTCCCATTTGAGATAGAACAATTCTTGTGGTTGATGGCTTCATTTCCTGTATTGTACTTCCTCCTTTACCAGCAAATGCGTGTGACATCAAAACATGCATCCAGATGATTAACCAGTTGTAGGCATTGCATTTTCGCTTGTGAAACCCGATGATGAGTCTCAGTTTGAGGCACTACCTTTTTAGCTAAGGATATTGCGGGAAACGGAGGTCGGAAGGGGAAATTCAGAATAAGTACGTCATCAAATTCATTTCGCAAGTTCACTATCTTCGTTAGTGCTGCGTTCGTTACTTCGTTCGAACGTCAGACAGATTGCGGACGTTCGTGTAGCGTTCGAATGGGCGTTCGAACGGCGTCGGTGTTTCTGGTTTTGCTGCTAGCCTCGCACCCCTGCCCAATTAGCCCCCAAAGCCCATAAAACACATCCCAATTAATAAAACACATGGGAAATTAAATTAAATATTAAATTAAATATTAAGGTAAATATTAATAATGTATTTGAATTAAATAAAATATTTAAACCATTTACCAATTAAATAAAACATAATATAATCATACCTAATTAAGACAAATCAAATATATTAACTTCCTAACTAAACAAATCACATACTAAATTAAAAAGATGTCATGCCTAATTAAAATTAATTATAACAAATTAAAGATATTGTATTCCTAATCTAAACCAAATTTGTCCCCCCTCAATCTTTGATTTTCCTTGCTCAACACAAAATCAAATCCATTCCTTGTGAGACAAGGTGAAGCCCTAGCCATTCTCTATATAAACAACCCCTAACCAAGACATGCACTCCCCTAGCTCATTGATACAAAAAAAAGCCTCTCCTAGTTCATTCACACAAGAAACACCCAAGCTTATTGACACAACTCTCCCTCACTCTCAATAACTGAAGATCACAAACCAAAGAACCCTCGTTGCCTTGACCAAAAGACATCCCAAACAGCCCCTAACCATCACTGAAAACAACCTCCATAAAATCCCCACACATCACCGAAAATACACCCCCAAAACAGCAGCCAAATCCTCTTAAAACAATCCCTAAAATCCTCAAAACAGTAACATAAAAAACTGCATTCATAATCCTTAAAATAATCACACAAGACTACACTAAAAACCAACAAAAAAAACTCGAAACAGTCCGTTGAAATGTCAAAACAAGTGACCTAAACAGTGAGTAGCAAAGCAGAGACCGAACAGCAGCAGAACGGAGACCGAACAACAAGTAAAATAGCAAAATAATGAGCTACGACGCTAAACCAGTGAACCGGAGAAGTTGAGGGGCTGTACCCTTCCGACGTCCATGAAACGCAAGCCTGGAAGTTGGCAAAAAGGTTAGACCTGAGGGTATTTTACACACTCGTTTTCCATTTTATTTGTATTATTTATTGAGTATTGCTTGCATGATTGTCATGTTGAAATGCATGTTGTGGCCCTTGAGTAAATAAATATGCATGAATTATGAGATGTTGTATGTTGTGGCTTTGGAATAAAATGAGAGATGTGTCAACTCTCGCGGTATATCGGATGGAAACCCGGACATAAATTTCATAGCCGATTCCGAATGGACGGTAGTATGATCTGTACTCGGGATACAACTCCACGTACCACTTGAGTAAACGACACCCTCTTTTGTTTTGTGTTGCTTTGGTTTATTTATTTTTCGTCACTTGAATTCTGCATGTTGCTTATTTATGCATGATTCAATCGAGCGCATGGGATTAGTAAGTGCAATGAAAGATCCCCTATTGGGAGGGGTTAAAGCCCTTTACCACGATGCTTTGTCGCGCCGGTTGATGTGTGTTCAGTTGAATGCAAGATACATTCAATCTGGCATACTAAGTTTGATATTATTGTTTTTAATTCTTTGTATGCATGATTCAATCGAGCGCATGGGCTTAGTAAGTGCAATGAAAGATCCCCTATGGGGAGGGGTTAAAGCCCTTTACCATGATGCTTTGCCGCACCGGTTGATGTGTGTTCGGTTGAATGCAAGATACGTTCAATCGGGCATACTAAGTTTGATATTATTGTTTTTAATTCTTTGTATGCATGATTCAATCAAGCGCATGGGCTTAGTAAGTGCAATGAAAGATCCCCTATGAGGAGGGGTTAAAGCCCTTTACCATGATGCTTTGTCGCGCCGGTTGATGTGTGTTCGGTTGAATGCAAGATACATTCAATCGGGCATACTAAGTTTGATATTATTGTTTTTAATTCTTTGTATGAATGATTCAATCGAGTGCATGGGCTTAGTAAGTGCAATGAAAGATCCCCTATGGGAAGGGGTTAAATCCCTTTACCACGATGCTTTGCCACGCCGGTTGATGTGTGTTCGGTTGAATGCAAGATACGTTCAATCGGGAATACTAAGTTTGATATTATTGTTTTTAATTCTTTGTATGCATGATTCAATCGAGCGCATGGGCTTAGTAAGTGCAATGAAAGATCCCCTATGGGGAGGGGTTAAAGACCTTTACCACGATGCTTTGTCATGCCGGTTGATGTGTGTTCGGTTGAATGCAAGATACATTCAATCGGGCATACTAAGTTTGATATTATTATTTTTAATTCTTTGTATGAATGATTCAATCGAGTGCATGGGCTTAGTGAGTGCAATGAAAGATCCCCTATGGGAAGGGGTTAAAGCCCTTTACCACGATGCTTTGCCGCGCCGGTTGATGTGTGTTCGGTTGAATGCAAGATACATTCAATCGGGCATACTAAGTTTGATATTATTGTTTTTAATTCTTTGTATGCATGATTCAATCGAGCGCATGGGATTAGTAAGTGCAATGAAAGATCCCATATGGGGAGGGGTTAAAGCCCTTTACCACGATGCTTTTCCGCATCGGTTGATGTGTGTTCGGTTGAATGCAAGATATGTTCAATCAGACATACTGAGCTTGACATTATTGTCTTTATTATTTATGTTGCATGCATCAGGCCTGGTTACGTTCGAACGCGTTCTCGAACACTACACGAATGCGAACCTCCTTTTTACCGTTCGAACGCGTTCTCGAACGCTACGCGAACACGCATGCACTTTCTTAGTCTTATCACGCATCAAGTCTGGTTCCGTTCGAACTCGTTCTTGAACGCTATACGAGCGCGAACCTTCTGTTTACCGTTCAGACACGTTCTCGAATGCTACGTGAACACGTACGCACTTTCTTAGTCTTATCATGCATCAGGTCTGGTACCGTTCGAATGCGTTTTCGAACGCTATACGAACGCGAACCTTTTGTTTACCGTTCAAACGCGTTTTCGAACGCTACGCGAACGCGTACCCACTGAACTGGGTCCCTTTTCATCAGATTTCATGCATAGTTTTCCTAGTAGCTATCCCTACGTTTGATGAACCTGATTGCCCCTCTGTATTACGTATGATTGTATTGGTGTCATTCATCTGTATTCCCCACATGTATGAGTACAATGTGTTTAACATATTACAATTCATATACCTATGTCATGATGACACGTTACCGCCATGTCACTGCCACGTCAGCATCAATCATTGAGTATCTAATCCTTATCTGACACGTGGTGGATAAGAATCTCATCGACCAATCAGAAGCCGCCACGTGTCACAATAATTGAAGCCCAACCACCTCGCCACGTGTCACCTTATCAGCTTTTCCAGAATCTGCAAACCGACGAACCAGAGCGTGCCACGTCGACAGAAGCTGGCGTAGTGACGCCAAAGGCCCTGCCGTCGCGACGCTGGAAGCCTACCGAGGCCTATAAATAGAGTTTCAAATTTCAGTTTTAGTTGTACCACTCTCTCTCACCTCTTTAATGTAAAGAGAGAGTTTCTCACTCTATTTTCTTTTAATTTTTAGTTTTTTTTTAGTTTTTAGTTTTGTAATTAATTTTAATTACTTTTTGTAATAATAGTAATTTACTTGTTTTTTACTTTTTACAGTTCTTACAATTTACCATGAGGAGGTAACTTCCCCAGCTAGGGTGAAAGGTAATTCTTTTACTATTGGTATTTAGATTAATCTCTCTTAAATATAATATATTCAATATTTAAAATATTGACTTAAAAAGGATACCGCCAGATTGGTCGGTTGGTAATTAAACATTATTACCGCCTATATGGCAGGTTCATGGACAAATCTTTTTACCGCCTTAATGGCTGGTTGGACTTAATTTGACTTAATCAGGATACCGCCTATATGGCTGGTTGGTAATGTTATCACAAGTTTATATATTATATTATGGGAGATATTTAAATTAGTAGTAGTAAAAGTAATCCCTTTTACCTTAGCATTTTATTTTATTGTAATTTACTTTTCAGTATTTACTTTACCGCATTTTTAGTTTATGTCTTTTATTTTCAAGTTTTTACTAGCCCTAGTTATGTGTTGTAACTAAATTAGTTATCTGGGGTTGTGATGACTTTTAATATCATCGTTTTATAAGGGGTTAGATTATAGTTTTGGTATTATAAAGATTTATTTATTGAGTCTTAATCTTAATGCTTTTTCATTAACTGGCCATTAATAAAATTGATTTGGTAAATCTAAAATGAACTAGACATAGGGATTTTAGGTTTCAGCCTTAGACTCAATAGCCCACGATCTTCCTTGAGGATAGATAACCCTTTAATAGATTTCCTTACAGGATAGGAATATACCTGTCGGGCGGGGTAGCCATAATTGGAACTTAAACTTAATGAATCCAGATAATTTGGTTGACATAGACATATGGTTCAATTGGGTTAAACTGGGTATTTGTGTCTGACCATCGACAGAGGCTTACACATAATTTAGTGTTCCAGGTTAATAAATCAATATATTTCCCAATTTTAAGATAACCACTTCATCTTTAAAATGATATTGGAAGAAATCACAACCCTATATAGTTTTTAATATTGAATTTTCTTAAAACCTACTTTCGAACAATTTTATTTACTTGTTTTTAAATTTAAAATCGTCACCATTTCAAATCAATCAAACAACATGTTAGATACTAGTAATAATTTGACCTCATAAAATTAATAGACCTTAGGATTATTAGTCATGATACAGTTGCAAAAGCGTATCATGATGTTGAGTTGTATCATGATGTTGTCATTCTTAGACAGTTCCCGGTCAAGGTTTACACTACTTGGTCAATAAAGTAAACCCATTGAGATCGGTACATGTCGTATACTATAATATATGATTCCAATGGCTTCTCAATGAACCATGAGTCTTGGAGACTCGTATAGACGTGTAGATGTTTATAGCGGATAAACAATGAACAACTTACCGAAGATTCTTAATGGATGGTACACCAACGTCAATAAGAATCTTCTCGGGTTGAGTAGTATTTGTGATTCTTCGACTTGAGATACCACTGTGGGCACATGAGACATCTTCCACACTTATATGGCAGTCACGTCACCGATATATTTAGATCAGACCTCCGTCTGTTCATTAGGTGTGGACAGATCCTCAGGTGTCCTATGTGTGTCGAAATAGGATTCGTCAGTTCTATGTATAGAGTATAGGTAGTTCATATATGACTAGCAATCAGATAAAAACCATGGGCCCGTGGTACACTTTAGAAGTGAGTTCTAAGTGTTCTTTTAGAGATTGCTAATATAGACGTGGGCAGGATTGTCCCCATTGAGATTTGACTTTTACATCTATATCTCTGGGATATATCCAGATACCTGTGACGGAGGAATTATACATATGCCATGACCTCGACCTGTATGATTCAACGAGTTTATCTGTGGTCGTCATAATTTACAGTTGGGTAAATTATGGACACAAAATTATATTCCGTGATGGATATGTCTGAATCTAGAGAGTCTCACTAGTGAAATATACTCGTAGAGCACTAGGGCAATTTTTATGAATAATACTGATTATTTATAAGTCATTTAAAGGTTAAACGAAAAATGCATGCGAAAATGACCTAATAGTCATTTCCTAATTGTTGTGTATTTATACTTAATGATAGATTTTGTTAAATACACATTAATTAAATGTCAAATTGTGATATTTGACTAATATTATAAGTATATATGTATTTAGATATTTAAAGTAAATATAATACATATATTTGAAATATTTATATTTAAATAATTATTTATTTGTTAAATGATTAAATTAATTAAAATATAAATATCTTAAAGTTGTGATATTTATGGAAATACTTTAGTTGCTTTTGTTGACTTGTTGAATAATTCATTAAAGGTATAATGATTTAATACACAAGTTGATAATGTAAAATTAAATGAAACAAAATTGAAATATCTAGATATTTTCCTATTACCAAATTCGGCCAAGGCATTTGGTGGAGGTATAAATTGTTTTGTTTCATTTTTAGGGTTCATAAGTTCATAAGTTACAAAAATAAACACAAAAGAAGTTGAGAGAAAAGTTTGAAGGCAAAAGCAAAAAGCTTGGAAATCTTTTTTATTTGTAAGTTTTTCTTTATAGTTTTCAACATGAAAAAAAAATTTCTAACATGCTCAGATTCAACTTGTGTTGCTTTGATGTTGTCTCTACACTTATAGTTTTTGTTTTTAATTGGTTGTGAACTTGAATGAAAGATTAATGCATGTATGGTTTCCAAGTGAGCTTGAAATGGTTTCATAAGCTGTCTTTTGATTATTTGATAATCATGTTGCCATTCTAGAGTTTATAAGCCATTCATTGATGAAATAAAATTGTTCTTGAGTTGTTTAATGATGTTGAGACTTGTTTGGTGTGGTAATGAATGAATTAAAGTGTTGGATTTTAAAGATTTGGTAATATTTGTCCATTTGATGAAATTGTAAATTTAGGGTTCTTATCCCTTTCCAAATTTAGGGCTTTTCAAATATGTGATGTATTATAGTGTGTATATGATGCATATAAATTTTTGGGTTGATTGGATTTGATCTTGACATGTTTTGAGCATAAAAGGACTAAATTACAAAATCTAAATTTTTCTGGGTGCTCTCGGCAATTTGACTAAATTGGGGATTTTGTTGCAATATGATTTTGATGAGTTGGACTTGTTGGAAATCATTTTAGAAATGATTTAGAATCATAAATTATATTTGATAATTTTGGGACTAAAATGATCAATTTGCAAAGTATTGGGGCAATTCAGAAATTACCAATAAATTTTGTTTCTTGTGTAATTTTTCAGAATTTGATAAATGGGTAATTAAATAAATAAGTTTATTTGATTGATCCAAGAAAAATATTGAAATCATAAAATTTTGATTTTCCGCGATTCCGCTGCGTTACCGGATTTTCGCCATAAAACCCCTACAGGTCTTTGATAGTTTTGTGACCCTGAATTGTAGTTGTATTTACATTGATCGCTTGGGTGGTTACCATCACGTATCTCATATCTCCCCATTGCGTTTGAAATATTTGAGCAAATTTTGTAATGATTGGTTCTAACATCCAATGATAATTGTTGGGTTGGGCAACAGGTCTCAGAAAACCGGACTGTTGCACCCTAATTTGGGGTGTATCATTTCTTTGTAAAGCTCCTAATTCTTCCATCACCCAATAATGTTCCATTTCAACCACCTGATAATAAAAGGAAGAAATAAAAATTACAGATAAAAATAAAGAAAATTAGATACAAGTAAATTAGATAGCTTCAAAATTAATAACGCAAGAAAAATAAGTCCCCGACAACGGCGCCGAAAACTTGATCAGTGGTAATCACACACATAACGCACGCACACGTATCGCTCAAGTAGTATAAAAATATCGATCCCACGAGGACTTAATTTCTACTGTTATTATTAATTATTGATTCTATTTATTTACAGGTATCTAATTAGGATGAAAAGTGAATGACTGCTTGATTGGTTGGTTGAATGTGGATTTGCTAAATAAATAAATAAATAAAAAACGCAAAAGAAAATACTAAGGAAAATAAACAAAAAACACAAATATCTAGGATTGTGATTCCACACAATATTATTCTAATGATGAATTGATTCTCTTATATATGTGTAATAAATCAGTTTATTAACTTGGAACAAGAAGATATGCAAAAGCCTCTTTCGATGGTCAGATGCAAGCACCCAGAATAACCCAATTAATCATATGTCTATGTTAACCAAGTTATCTGAATTCATTTAGTTCAAGTTCCAATTTTGGCTACCCCCGCCCGACATGTATATTCCTATCCTGTAAGGAAATCTACCTAAGGGTCATCATGCCCAAGGGTAAGATTGTGAGCTAATGAATCTAAGGCTTGTTTGACAGTTATGACCTATAGCGTCACTTTTTGTAAAAGACATTGTGTTTTTGTACAAAATTAACTATGTAGTAATGTAATTGCCTTTTACCGTTTTGTAATTTAATTACTTTGATATAGAAATGGTAGAAGTCCTTATGATTAGTTCCGGATTGAGATGATATGAGACAAATCAATCCATAAAGGTTTAATCATTAAATATCCCTAGTCGTAGTATTATCGAGACTGGACATCGATAATGCGGAATAGACTAGTATTACACTTGTGCGCGTTGTGAGGGCATAACGGCACAGTTCTCATATGTTTAAGTATTGGATACTTATGCAAGTGCGATAGGAGGTTGTGTTTTACCGATGGTATGGAAAACAGCTTCGCTCTGGATAGACCCAGCGGAATCCCATTGGTAGTATGTATATGTGTCTATGGGAGTCCGTTTCAGGGTAGATGTATTTGGTCTTAACCTGAGACTTACATCGCTAGTACTTGCGACAATCGGTTAACTTTGGTTTTGGTCGTCCAGGGCTTTAACAGGTTCTGTGTACGCCTCTTTTAGGTTTATTAAGAATCGTAGTGTATTGGATGTGATGTCAATATGGAAGTATCACTTCAGACATATGGAGATGATGATCACGCAGGGATTCAGAGCTAGTTCTCTATAGTGTTGCAACCATCGAGATAATATGACAAGGTCATGATTATTCGATTCAAAGAGACTAGTTGCTTGATATCTGATATGTGCTTCGTACGGGGCAGACACTATTCCAGCCCCAGGCCTTGCATGTGACATCCGATACTGGATCGCTATACGCAATACGACGTATACTACGCCTAACATAGATTATATATTCCAGTAAGAATATTTCAGGAGAATTGGGTAGGCACGGTGCTTTGCTAGAAGCCAACCATGTCTTGTAAATCAGTAAGCACGTGGTACGAGGTACTCACTTTATCGGATAGTCCGATAATCGGATTTACTACCAACATATCCAGAGATCTCTAGGGTCGCTTCCCAAAGATTCACCGATGACAGTTGACTCGATTAGAATTAATCTGGGATTAATCAAGAGAGAGAAAATTAATCTGGGGATTAATTGAAGCTTTATTTAATATGGGATTAAATGTGTTCGGAAGAGAGAGAACGCGATTAATTTGGAATTAATCGGTAAAATAAATTTAATAGTTAAATTTGATTTTTCTATTTAATTTATTCATATGAGCTAAAATTAATATATCGGATATATTAATATGAATTGGATTTCATTACGAAATTAAAGTCGGACTTTAATACGAGCGAATGAATTAATTTAGAATTAATTCGTAAACGACGTTCGTAATATATTTGCGAGGCATCGTTTTTTAATTAAATTATATTTAATTTTTTAGGGACAAAAGTTCGTTTAATCGGATTAAACGGATCCGAGCCGCGGTAAATGTTCGTAGAGACATTTGAATTTTGAATTCAAATGTGGGGCCCACTTCACATGTGGTAGTTGGGAGGGTAGTTGGCATTTATGCCAAACCATTTACTTTCCAACCACTTTCGAATGGTTTTGGGTGAAACCATTTACCCAACCACCTTGTTTAGGTGAAAAGGGTAAATTGGTTTTTTACCAAATGGCATCTCTCTCTCTCATTTGGTAACACACTTGGAACAAACACAAAACCCTAAAACATCAATGAAATGGGCGTGAGCTTCATGGCTTCTTCTTTTTGATTTTGTGACAAAATCAAGTTAGCTAGCACTTGAAGGAATCAACAAAGGTGATAGGGAAACAACTCAAAGCTTGGAATCAACACAAAGGTTGGATCTTTGAGATCTTCATTCACAACTTAAAGCTTGGAATCAACAAAGGAAGTATCTTGGAGATCTTCTTCTCCAAAATTTTAAAAGCTCAAATCCATTCAATGTAAGTAATTCCGCAACTTATAATGAATTTATGAACACATTTTCTTGCTTATTAGATCCTTGGCATATTCTAGGAACACTAACAATGGTATCAAGAGCCAATTTTAAGCATGAAAATTTTAGGGTTCATGAGACTAAAATTTGGGGCTTTTATGTTTTGAATATGATTTCTTCAAATTGATGCTTTGAGCATGCTTATATTATGTTAACTTAGAGTTGTGCATGATTAGATTTGAGAAAATTTGATTGGATCAAATTTTTTATTTTTCCTTACCTTGGCCGAATCTGTGAAGACAGTGGACTGCACTGTTTTTAATTTTTTTGTAACATAAAATGATGTGTTTAAATGCATGTTTAAATGTTGATTGTTGATTTTATTGGATTAGAATCAATGTCAATAATGTTTATGTTAAAATCAAAGAGCATGTTGAGCATGAAATGATGAATTTTGGATTCAATTTGTGTTGAGCATGAAATGATGAATTTTGGTTTCAATTTTTGTTGAGCATAAATTATTGGTTTAAGCATGATTAATTAAGTTAATTGGTATTTTGGAAATATTGAGTTTAATTAATTAATCATGGCTAATACACTTTAATTAAAATAATTGTGATATTTGGAATATTATAATTATGTTAATAAGCCTTTTAAAATGAATTGGGCTAAAAGTGTGTATTTGGGCTTATGGGCTTGGTTTAACCAAGTTTGGTTTTGGACTTTTGGATTGGATCCAATTGGGCCCAAAACCAATTCCATAAAGTCCAAATACATCACTTGGCCCTTTAAAGAATTTAATTGGGCCTAATGGGCCTAAATTCATTTGTTGGCAATAGGGTGATTCCTATTGGGCCTTGGCATTTTGGGTTTGATCCATTATGACCAAAGCCCATGCCTTAAGAATCAATTAAAAGCCCATTTACCTTTAATTAAAATGACATTGGATGTTATTGGGCCTTTGAGACCCATTAAGATTGGATTTGGAATCCAAGTCTTTAAGGCAAATAAATAAATGTAAATATTTAATTTGGAATTAAATTGGAATTAGTATTGAATACAAATAAATTGGATTTAAAGTTGTAGTTCAAAATAATTCAAGAATACTTACTTTGAGTATTTATTCTTAAACGAGTTTGACTCGCGCAAATCAAATCGTTGTTTGAACATTGGATGATCATTAATTTAAAGATTAATTAATTGGATTAGATTGATTGAATAACATGTTTTGTATGAATACATGAATGTGTTGTATGAATAATGTATATCAGATGGATATTAGAAGGGCGAGGGCAATTTTGGAAATTGTAATAAATTTAGAATTTATTAAATTGGACCTGCGTGTCCAGCCTTTTATCTCCTTATTCTTTGTATTTCTCTTCTCACCAATTCCCCTCAATGTAAATGAGGTTTCTTTATTGTATTATGTTATTGGGTAGAAGTTAGAATAGTTCTAGCCGGGGAGAGGAAAGAGAGTGATTTGTTCTAGGAACAATTTGTGACATATCCATCCGCATATCATTATTAATTTACTTTTTGCGCCTTATGATGTTTTAGAAGCATGCTTAAGGGTGTATGATGAGACCTTAACAAAGATAATAAATTGGTTGCCAATTTACGCGAAAATCCCTCAAAACATATTAAGCGTTTTTCCTTCTGTAGAGTGATTCTTACTCAAGATCCAAAGTTGGCATTGGTTTGTTGGCCAAAGTCAAGACCTTTGTCAATTGTGGATGTGTTTGAATCATGAGAGTTTTGTTCCATATCGGTGTCTTGTCCAAGTCGTGATTTGTTGGCCAAAGTCAAGATCACTTCTTTACCATCGACATTGATTACGAATCTTTCCATGTCAATGGGTCCCGCTTAACTGGAATCATTAAGCTTGTTGTGCCAAAGCCAAGGCTTAGTTGATTTAGAGGAAAAAGGTTAGGAAAATATATTGGATATATTGGCATATATATTGTATATATGTTTCGGACTTGGAGGTCCACCTACCGGATCTAGGAATTGGATGAGATCCAATTGATCTTAGAGATCTACCTAGTTAAATATCATACAGCTTGTTGGCCAAAGTCAAGGTTGTGTGTTATTTAACGGGATCCTAGCCCACTAGGAAACTAGGTTTCCCGAGTACTCGACAGAGGGTTAGAGGCTCGCCAAAAAATAGTGGGAGGCTATTATTGAATTTACAATTTCATTCAGATACTTAGCTTTACGCGCTTTCAAATTATTTCGTCAAAATTATTTTATTAGTTGGACTAATACAATGTTATTTTTCTTGTAACAGATAGACTGTACCCAAATATCGTTGACTAGATAGTTGGACTATCGTAGTCAATATGACTGGAAAGGGAAATGTCCGAGACATTATCATGGGCGAAATGTCCTCAAGGGCACGAACTTTGCCGATTGGGAAATGAATCTAAGGATAGTCCTTGGAGCCGAGAGGCTGCTATATACTATACAGAGACCTCTAGGGCTTAAGCCCAAACCTGATGAGCTACTTGAGCTGGAGCTTTGGAAGAATCACAGCGATGATTGTGATACTGCTCAGTCTATTATGCTTGCTTCTATGACTCAGCATTTCCGTCGACAGAACAGGGACTTGGATCCCTATAACATGTTGGCGAGGTTGCAAGATCTTCACCGATCTAACCGAAGGTCACAGAGATATGAGTTAGTAAAGAAGCTCTTCCGTTCACGTTTGTCAGAAGGCATGTCTGTTGATCCACGGGGGACTAAACCGGAGAATAATGGAGTCGCCACCCGGTGTGAACCGGGAAAATGAGATTTAAGGCCGCACTCACCCCTCGCAAGGGAAGACCTCAAACCATTGGGTTCGGAATGGTCCCTTACTTATGTCACTTGTAATGAAAGGATTTATGTAATAATTTAATCAAGTTTAAGTAACAATTATTTCCAAGAGTATCATGCTTCTAAATTCACATGCATACATCAACAAGTTCATCACAACATGCAACATCACATGACAATCTCATGAACATTTCTCAATCATATGATAGGGAAAACTAAGAACAACCTAATCATGCTTGAGTACTATCTCATGAACATATTAACCAAATAACATGCTAATAACCTAATCATACTCAAATATCATCCCAAGAACATATCGAATGGATAAATGCAGGAATACAAATAATATGATTGGCTACATACTGCAAGGGAGATCACCCAAATTGCTTTTAACTTTTGGTGAAACCATTTCACCTTTTACCCTAAACTTGGTAGGTGTGGGTAAATGGTTTTCCAAAAAGCAAACAAGGTAGTTGGGTGGTAGGTACACCTACCACACATGGGCCCCACATATTTGAATTCAAAATTCAAATATCTCTACGAACATTTGTCGTGGCTCGGTTTCGTTTAATCCGATTAAACGAACTTCCGTCGTTAAATAATTAAATCTAATTTAATTAAATATCGATGCCTCGCAAATATATATCACGAACGTTGTTTACGAATTAATTGTAAATTAATCCGTTCGTTCGCATTAAAGTCCGACTTTAATTTCGTAATGAAATCCAATTCATATTAATATATCCGATATATTAATTTTAGCCCATTCGCATAAATTAAATAGAAAAATCAAATTTAACTATTAAATTTATTTTACCGATTAATTCCAAATTAATCGCGTTCTCTCTCTTTAGACGACATTTTATCCCAGATAAAATATATCCGTAATTAATCCCAGACTAATTTTCTCTCTCATCGAATTAATCCCAGATTAATTAAAGTGCGAGTCATACATCATCGGTGAATCATTGGGAAGCGACCCATGAGATCCCCGGATATGTTGGCAGTAAATACGATCGTCGGACTATCCGAACACGTAAGTACCAAGTACTACGTTTTACCGATTCACAAGACAAGGTTGGCTTCTAGCAAAGCACCATTCCTACCCAATTCTCCGGAAATATTCTTACAGGAATGAAGGATCTGTATCAGGCGTAGTATACATCGTATAATGCATATCGATCTAGTATCAGATGGTCACGTGCTAGGACTGGGGCTGAAGTTGTGCCTGCCCCGTACGAAACACATGTCGGATGTTTGGTAACTAGTCTCTATAATCGGATATACATGACCTAGTCATAATATCCCAATGGCCGCGCAGCACTTAAGAGCACTAATACCGTATCCTACGTGACATCATCTCCACTATGACTGGAGTGATACTTCCGTCTTGACATCACACCCAATACTCTACGATTCTCAATATACCCAGTATTGGCGTACACAGAACCGGTTAAAGCCCCGGACGACCTCAACCAAAGTATATTGATTGTCGTAAGTATTAGCGGTGCAAGTCTCAGGTTAAGACCAAATACACCTACCCTGATTTCGGACTCCCATAGACACACAGTCATACTACCAATGGGATTCCGAGGGGGTCTATCTAGAGCGAAGCTGTTTCCCGTACCATCGGTGAAACACAACCTCCTATTACACTTGCATGAGTATCCAATACCCAAATATATGAGAACTATGACGTTGTGCCCTCACAACGCGCACAAGTGCAATACTAGTCTTTTACGTATCTATCGATGTCCAATATCGATAATACTCTGACTAGGGATATTTAATGATTTATCCTACGTTGACTGATACTGTCTCATATCATTCTCCGTCCAGGAACAAATCATAGGGACCTCTCATCATTTATATATCTAAGGTGATCTAATCACAAATGATAAGAGAGCAATCTCCTTTGTCACATAGTTAATTTGTACAACAACACCATGATCTGTACAAATAGTGATGCTATGGGTCATAATTGTCCAACACCCATATCTCCATGTAAGAAGCTTGGTGGTTAAGGGTTTGGAGGACAAGGGTTTCGGGTAGGCCAGAGTTGATCATGTAGTTGGGCAGGGGATTTCTGTGTGCGTTGGGTTGTTCTCTTTCTGGGTCAGGTATTTTGTGGGAGTCAATGAGGTTTTGGATCTCATGCCTAAGGCGGGTGCATCTATCAGTTTCGTGACCCCTTCTCCGATGGAAGTGACAATACAGGCTTAGGTCAAGGTTGGGTGGAACAGGGTTTGGAATTGGTTTAGCCTCTAAGGGTTCCAGAAGTCCTTGCGCCTTTAGCTTTTCGAACACCTTTGACATAGGCCTACCAAGATTGGAGAATCGCCTATTTCTGACGGTAGCGACCATGACCGTAGTGGGATTGGTCTCAGAATGCCCCTCAAAAGTTCTTTTATTCTGGCCATAAAACTTTCTATTTTCAGCCTCCTCTTCTTCAATATCCATAACAGTCTCTCTCAACTGTCAGAAATAAACAATAATGGAGGTCATCCTCCTCAGTTTGCCATAAATTGAGGGATTAGTACCCTTGATAATCATCTTAATCTGGTCCTTCTCTGAAGGTCGAGTCTGCATTTTCAAAAGTTGACCTCTCCAGCGGTCTACATACTCTTTGAAGCTCTCCTCCGGCTTCTACTTAGTGTTCTCCAAATCTCGGAGTGACAAATCAATCTCCAAGTCTGTAACATACTGCTTTAGAAAAGCATCAGCTAGTTCCCTCCAATCTTCCTTAACCTTCTTCTCAAGGCTATGATACCAAACCACAGGTGCCCCCTCGAGTGACATCCCAAACATCTTTTGGACTTGGCGCTGTGATAGGCCCACTGAACTCATGACTGAGACATATTGCTGCAGATGGACTCTTGGGTCTCCATTCCCATTAAACTTGGCCATGTCCGGCATTTTAAACTGAGCTGGCAGCTGTTCTGCGAAGGTCATTGCCCCATAATCTAACAACTCTTCATTTTTACCCCTCATTTTGCGGGTAACTGTTTCAACCTGATCCTGAAGCTTCTGAAATTCTGCCTGAGACCCAATCACTTTGCATGTTGCATACTCTGCCATGTCATCATCAAAAGTGGGGATATCATCCCCCAATCCATTCGAAGGCTCCTCGCACCTTACATTCTCATAATTTCCCCTAGCACGGGGCACATCCATATTTGTCATGGCAGTAGTCAAGGCTTGCAACTGTTCAGTGACCTTGGCGAGACCATTTTCCAACTGATCCATACGGGATACCTCAATATCTGATTCACTCATGTCTGTTCCCAGTATTTTGGTGAGTCTTCCATTTTCCCTAACCCAACGGGAATCTATGATGGCTTTCAGAACACATGGGTTAACATGATGCATGTATGCATAGGGTGCATGAGATGCATGTAACATATATAACATACTAAATCAACTAAAATTTTCAAACAAATCGGCCCGTTATCATTTTAGAAGCTTCTGGGCTAACTGTCATAGGAGTGAACTCGTCCCAGTTTAAATGGCCCAACGAGTTCACATCTCATGGCAAGGAGCCCAACTAAATCCAAATGGTAATGTTCCGAACACAAGCACAAAGTAAGATAATGCAAACATAAAACAATGATTTCTATAGAATGGCCCATCAACATTTTAGAAGCTTTGGGCCTAATGGTCATAAGGTACGAACTCGCCCCAGTTTAAATGGCCCAGCAAGTTCGCATTTCTGACAATAGTCCAACTGCATCCAAATGAGGATGGTCCACAAGCACATATTCAAAGAAATAATTGTTACTTTAACCATACAAACCCAGTCTATGGGTGGGTTCGAAAGAGTGTAGACAAAGGCTCTCACCGGCGAATGATGGCCCACAACTAGGTCTCCCCAATCAAGGGTTCGAGCAACCAAGTTAGCGCACCCTTTTTTATACACTAAGGTACGTGCCAATGAGCTATGGTGTGTGACTGATTGTCAAATGGATTTCCTGTTGTAGATTCCCCAGAGGGAAGGTGGAGCGAGGCTCACTTAAATACCTAAGCCTCTTAGGCTCTTATCGCTTGGTGTTAGGAATAAACAACGAGTCCTCCAAATTAGTCCATCACAATAGGCTACGAGTAGATGGCTATTGATAAGTGCATTAAAATGTACTTTGAAACACCACTTATTCGGGTTTATTGTTCAGTATTTAGTTATATATTTTATATTTTATTATATAATTTTTATCATTATATTAATTTAGAAAGTATTTATTATTTAAGTAATTTAAGTAATTTCCCTATTTATTATCTGTAGGAATTGGAAAAGATGAAGCGAGAGGGAAGTCCACATTGAAAGAATAGTAAAGCATAAAGAAGAAAGCAAAAACGTGACCAAAAGAGAGCATGAAACAAACACACGTGGAGGCCACAATTGAAGCAAAAAAATAAAAGAACAATTACAAAAACAAAGAAGAAAAGTGGCGTGAATAAGTAATCCAAAAGGGAGAAAGCAAAGTGCAGCTATGATAGTTGACTAAATAGAGAAGAACACGTGGGCCACAAGAGAGAGGACCCCACGTTTGACCAAAAGAATAGAATCATATTAGGGTTAATATTTGTCTATTATAAAAGGGCAGAGGCAGCGTGAGAAAGCAGTGTGCGCAAGAAGAAGCAACACCGGCTGCTGCGTGAAGCCCCTCACGCGTGGAACACATCAAATACTTTGAGGGAGCTGCAGTGCGTGAATTGTTTTATTTTTATTTAGTTCTTTTTATTTTTTTTCTAGTCGTTTATTTTAATATTTATTTTAGTTATTTTATTTTTGTTTTTTTATTTCTCGTATTATTTGAACTTCAATTACATGTCTAGACGTAGTGATATATTTGGTAGATTTGTTATGGCTGAAGAAGAAAGCTCAAACTCTGAGAGCATATTTGAAAATCCCTTCTCCACACCATCAGCGTCTAGCGCACATAACATGAGTGAATACGAGAGACCACCTAGGAGGACTCTCGAAGAGTACCGCCACCCAACTCGCACAGCTACACCATCGTTCATCATGTTTCCTCCAAATGCACCACACATAGACTTTAGGCCCGGAATGATACAGTATCTTCCAACTTTTCACGGTTTAGAGAGCGAAAATTCTTACGTGCATATTAGAGAATTTGAAGAGGTAGTAGCAACCTTCCATGACCGGTTTGGAACCACTGACACAATTAGACTTAAGTTCTTTCCCTTTGCCCTTAAGGATAGAGCTAAGAGTTGGTTGTATTCTTTGAGACCTAGGTCAATAGGATCGTGGGGCGAGATGACCCAGGCATTTTTCGACAAATACTTCTCACACCATAAGACCAATGCCCTGAAAAGAAAAATCTCCACCTTCTCCCAGAGAGACAGTGAGACCTTTTACCAAACGTGGGAGCGGTATAAGGAGTTGTTAGCGAGTTGTCCCCACCATGGATATGAGAGTTGGCGTTTAGTAAGTTACTTTTATGATGGACTAACCCCTAGGGAACGCCAATTCGTTGAGACGATGTGCAATGGTAAGTTCATTCGAAAGGACCCTGATGACGCATTCGAGTATTTAGATGACCTAGCTAAGAAATCTCACACTTGGAATGGACCTAATGTCGTGGATAATACTGATAGGACATACACTTCTTCTAGCAGAAGCGTACATCACGATAGGGAACATGATAGTCTTAAGGCACAAGTTGAGCTATTGACCAAACAGATAGAAGCCTTAAAAGCCAAAGATAGCAAGACTATATATTCCGTAGCCCAGCTAGAATCCCAAGAGCGCCCTGTGTATGATGAGATTATGGGACCATTGTTGATTTATGATCTTGGGACTTGATTGAAACTCAACAATGGTATCTTGAGCTATTGGTTGCATAAAACGAATTTAGGGTTCTTGAGGAAATTTGGGGCTTTTTGATTTAAGCTTGATTTTGACAAATTGTTTGTTTAAGAATGCTTGTATATGTATAAATTAGAGTTACATGTAATCAATTTGAAGAAAAATTAATTGGATTGATTTTCCCCAATTTGCTTAATGTTGGCCAAAACTTTAATTTGGGTAAACTCAATTTAAGCATCAAATGATTAAATTGTTTAGTATAGTATGCTTGAATGAGGTTGAATTGATGTTGTGCATAATCAATTTCATGAAATTTGGTTGGATCCATTTTTCCCCAAATTTTGGGCATGACAAATTTGGGTAAACTTGATTTTGAGCATGTTTAATGAAATTGGATGATTTAGAATGCTTAAATGTTGTTTAATTGATGATTGATTAGATCAATTTGATGAAAAGTGTTTGGAACAATTTTTCCCCAATTTGCTTGTGATGGCCGAATTTGGCAAGCTCCCTAATGTCTTGGTTTTTTGATTTTTGTTCATTGGATGACTTGCAAATCATTTGGGGATGTTGAATTTATGTTTAATTTGGTTCAATTGGATTGAATTTGATTTGGGCATATTTTTCCCCTTTGGCCGAGACACTTGAAGCATGAAATTGGGTTTGATTTTGATTTAATTATGTTGGACATGATTAATTGATGTTAAGCATGATTAAATGGACAAATTTGATGTTTTGGAAACTTTGATTTGGGCAATTAATAATGCTATACACTTTAGGTAATTTAATTGGAAAATTTGGAATTTTTGGAATTAAATTATTGGGCTTAAAATTGGATTTGGGCTTTTTAAGTTGTTATTGGGTTTATTGGACTTTGTTGTACAAAGTTGGTTTAGGCCAAAATTGGTTGGATCCAATTAGGCCCAAAACCGCTTCCAAAAGGCTCAAATGCAACTAATAAACCTTTAACGTTTAATTGAGCCTAATGTGCCTAAATTAATTTATGGGCTTATGGGGTAACTCCCGGATTGGACTTTGGTTGCGGGTTTGACCCGAGTTGACCAAAAGTCCACGCCTCAAGAAATTAATTAAAAGCCCATTGGACTTTAATTAAATTAATATTTGATATTAATCGGGCTTTGAGACCCGTAACGATTAAATTTGGAATTTAAATCGTAAAGGTTTATTTTATAAAGTGTAATATTTAATTTAGAATTAAATAATGAATTAGAATTAAATACGTATTAAATTGGATTTAATTATGTAATTTAATTTAATTCGTAGAAATCGTACTTTGAATACGTGTTCGCAATACAAGTTTGACTCGAACAAAATCAAATCTTTGTTTGAACATTGGATGATCACTAATTATCAAGATTAATTAATTTGATTGATTGATTGATAACATGCTTGTATGAATACATGGTTGTGATGTTTGAATAATGTATATCGGATGGATATTAGCCGGGTGGGGCGATTTTGGAAATTGTAATAAATTTGATTTATTAATTGGACCTGCGAGTCCAGCCTTATCTCATATTCTTTGTATTCTCTTCTCACCTATTCCCCTCTATGTATATGAGGTTTCTTTAGAAGTGTAGTGTAACAGGTAGAAGTAATACAAGTGCTAGCGGGAGAGAGAAAGAGAGAGATTCGATCTAGGATCAATGTAAAATATCCATCCGCATATCATTATTATTTTATCATATGCGCTTTATTATGTGTTTAGAATGCATGTTTAAGGGTGTATGATGATGAGACCTTAACAAAGATAATAAATTGGTAGCCAATTTGCACGCGAAAAACCCTCGTTAAATATCAAGCGTTTATTTTCCTTCCATTTAGTGATTCTTACTCAAGATCCGAGATTGGCAGGGGTTGTTGGCCAAAGTCAAGCCCTTTTCCGTCAAAGATGTGTTTTAATCACGAGGCTTTGTTCCATATCGGTGTCGTGTCCAAGTTGTGGTTTGTTGGCCAAAGTCAAGACCACTTCTTGTCCATTGACATTGATTACGAAGCTTCCATGTCAATGGGTCCGCGCTTGACTGGGATCACTAGGTTTGTTGTGCCAAAGCCAATGCCTAGTTGATTCAGAGGAAAAAGGTTAGGGTATACATTCGATGTATAGGCATATATAAGATATATGTTTGGGACTTGGATGTCCACCTACTGGATCTAGGAGTTGGATGAGATCCAATTGATCTTCGAGATCTACCTAGTTAATTATCATACAATTTGTTGGCCAAAGTCAAGATTGTGTGATATTTAACGGGATCCTAGCCCACTAGGAAACACGGTTTCCCGAGTACTCGACAGAGGGTTAGAGGCTCGACGAAAAATAGTGGGAGGCAAGAATTGAATTTGCAATACTCGTTCAATTACTCGCCATACGCGCTCATTTAAATTATTTCGTCATTAGATTAAATGTTAGTTAGACTAATATTTAAATTGTTGTTTTAATAAACAGTTGGACTGTATTATACTTGATTATATATAATTGGATTATATCAATCAATATATTTGAATTAATTAATTTCACTTTACAGTTGATTTTATAATGGATTATAATAATCAATGTAATTCAGGTTAATTAATTTGGATTATATTTGATTATATAGTTGGACTATTATAATCATTATAATATATATAGTACCACTAATCGTTGATTAAATAGTTGGACTATTGTAATCAAGATAAAATTGAAAAGTTGGATATTTAAAATATAATCTGGGATTAAAATATTTTAAATGATTTAATTTTCAAATTGGGAATAAATAATAGGTTACTTTATTTGATAAAATAACTTATTATACCTTAAGCCCAAAATTAAGCAAAATAAGTAGAGCATAAAGTCTTTGGAAGATTTATGTGATGATGACTTTAATGCTTAATTTGATATACTTGTCATAAATCTAATTTTAGATTTAAGAAGTATTAAAATTGCAATTTATAATTCTTGGAGAATTAATTGACTATTCTAGATGAGATAAAGTCAAAGTTTGCAATTGGGCATATAGCACGAGGTGCACATCGTTTCGATATTCCGAAACCCATGGCTTGGCCAAAGGTTTGTGAAATATTGAAAAGATAATTGACATATCCCAAAGTGACTACCATTTGGATATGGCAGACACGAAGGAATTAAAGAAAGGGCAATGCTCTTACTTTAAAAATGTTTGTCTTAGTTATGTTCACAGCTAGTATTGAAATTAGATTTTAAATACTAAGTGTGGTACATAAAATATATGTATTGATGTTCAGAATCAGCTTTGGGCAGGATACTGACTTCAAGCTGAGATTGCTCTGCGAATCGGAAACGGGACGAAAGTCGCTGTTTCGACCGTAGATACCTAAGTTTAGGAACTACCCTTCCGGTATGTACTTAAATTAGGAACTGTTATAATGTAACTAGTTTGACTAGAGACATTATCTCTATATCAGTGTTTAATCCGTTGCGGATAAAACCTTTATATTATAGAACACTATGTGTTTTATTATATAAAGATGATACTGAGATAAATACATTAGATGTAAATAACAGAATTTATATTTTGAATATAAATAAAATCTCAAACATATAAAATGACAAATAAATAGCTCAAATTGATTTGATCAATAGAGACTTATTTGTGGCATTGTTGTCTAAGACACAATTTAACGAGACTCGTATATCCACACTTTTGAAGAGTGGGTACTAGGACTGATTTGACTATTCAAATAAGGTCTGTGAATCTAGTTTATTAGGTAAAGTACCTAAAATACTATTTACTTGGTAATAGTAAAAGGGCCACCGATCTGTTATCCCTATTCATGGTGAAGTAAGTGGGCCCATATCTAGCTAGGCTAGATGTGAACATGAATATTTCGTGAGCTTAACGGATGTGGCATCACGTTATGATAATACCAAAGTATAGTACTTATAAATCTCACATGAGAACAATGTGATTGTTGCTCACCATGCGGTTTTTCCTGAGAGGAATACCGATATGCAGTGGTCAGTGGGAGGATAGTGATACTCGATGAAAATCGGAGTAATACTGTTCAAGGCACGAAGTCCTTAATGGAACACAAATAGTTCATCTATGATGAATCTATACCATTAATCTTCGAGTACACAAGAACCGCGTAGATCAGAGAGAGTCAGAAAACGACCTAGGGTATGGGTTTCTGATCTAACCTCATAAAGATGTCAATCTTATGAAGGTATATCCGCCGACTACGTTTTGAGGAAGTGATACGAGGTATCGACTCCCTATTATGGCAAAGTGCCATGAATCCGAAATGGATTCCATGTATAACAACTAGTTTGGATCCTAGTTGATGTACCATAAGGCATTGTGCCTATTGGTACTTTATAAGTCTTCAAGGAAGACATACATGGAAGGCAACATACCAACGTACTAAGCTAGGCTTGTATAGAAAAGGTAGAGTTATCAACATTGTGTTGATTCCGACGAAACCTTTAACCTGTTGCCATTGTAAATCAATTTGGATAATGCTTGCTAAAGCTGTGTATTTCATTTATGAAATATGTCAGCTTAACGGAAAATCGCTTTCCTGAAAAGGAAACCTTTCGGAGGATGTATATAACATCCTGTTGGTTTTATCGTACCATAACAAGCAAACATGGTTTGCAGGTTATTCGATCCATGTTTGGATTGAAGCAAGCATAGGTTCTAGGAATTATCGTTTTGATGTAATCATAATGGAGTATGATTTAATTCAAAACGAAATGATTCTTGTGTATATAAAAGGGTTAGTGGGAGTGCACTGACATGAATGTCCTGTAAAATAATGATAATATGTCATTTCTTGGAAATGAAATTCCCATAAAGCAATCGGTGAAAGCTTGGCTTTCATAAGAAATTCTCCGTAGAATTCTGGGGAGTAACAACCTTTATTCAAGGAATAAAGATCTACTGGGATAGATTTGGAGTTGTTAACACTCTCTGGGAAATTGTACATTTAAAATGTACTTGATTTGGTGTCTCATACGCTTCGAGCATATGGAGTCACAATCGGGTAAATCCAAGTGACAGTCACTGGATTGATGTCAAGAACATCTGTTAGTATCTTAGAGAACTAAAGATGCTATCTTAAACTATGGAGAAGGAGAACTTGAAGTGACTAGGATCACTGATGCAAGTTTCCAAACCGGTAAATACTGCGGTACTATAAAGTTTGAATAACGGGACAGTAAGCTGGAAATATTCCGAGCAAGATAACTGTTGTCGAATTAACAACAAATGCGGATTATTGCTGCAGCTGAGGCAGCAATAGAAGCCATTTGGATCGATAATAAATCTAATTAGATTAGATATAGTTATTTTAGCAGCTGAGCTAGGTGTCAGCACAAGCTAAGGAATTAAAGGTCTCATCGACGATCCAGATATATACTTCTATATCATCTGATTCATTCGGATCATACATCGTGGCGATGTGATGATCGTATAAATCGCGTCAGAATATAATTACGCAAATCCGCTTACGAAAATCTTTTCTCAGCAATTTGAGCGAACCGTACATAGTTCGGGTGTGGGACACTCGAGTGACTGGCTATGTGCCAAGTGGGAGATTGTTGGATAATATGACCCATAGCGTCACTATTTGCACAAATCACTGTGTTGTTGTAGCAAATTAACTATGTGACAAGGAAATTGCACTCTCATCATTTGTGATTAAATCACCATAGATATATAAATGAAGAGAGGTCCATATGATTAGTTCCTGGATTGAGATGATATGAGACAGTATCAGTCCACGAAGGATTAATCATTAAATATCCCTAGCCGGAGTATTATCGAGACGGGATATCGATAATGCGGAATAGGCTAGTATTGCACTTGTGCGCGTTGTGAGGGCACAACGACATAGTTCTCATATATTTAAGTATTTGATACTTATGCAGGTGCGATAGGAGGTTGTGTTTCACCGATGGTACGGGAAACAGCTTCGCTCTGGATAGACCCCTCGGAATCCCATTGGTATTATGACTTTGTGTCTATGGGAGGCCGAAATCAAGGTAGGTGTGTATAGTCTTAACCTGAGACTTGCATCGCTAATACTTGTGATAATCCGTAGACTTTGGTCTTGGTGGTACAGGGCTTTAACCGGTTCTGCGTACACCGCTTCTGGGTTTATCAGAGAGTCGTAGTGTATTGGGTGTGATGTCGAGACGGAAGTATCACTTCAGTCATAGTGGAGATGATGTCACGCAGGATACGGTATTAGTCTCTTAAGTGCTGGCCGGCCATCGGGATATTATGACAAGGTCATGTATATCCGATTTTAGAGACTAGTTACCAGACATCCGACATGTGCTTCGGACGGGGCAGACACTTATCCAGCCCCAGCCCTAGCACGTGACTATCCGATACTGGGCCGATATACACAATACTACGGTATACTACGCTTGATACAGATCTATATATTCCTGTAAGAATATTTCTGGAGAATTGGGTAGGCATGGCGCTTTGCTAGAAGCCAACCTTGTCTTGTAAATTGGTATAAACGTAATACAAGGTACTTACGTGTTCGGACAGTCCGACGACCGTCTTTGCTGCCAACATATCCGGAGATCTCATGGGTCGGTTCCTGAAGATTCACCGATGACGTATGACTCGCACTTTAATTAATCTGGGATTAATTCGATGAGAGAGAAAATTAATCTGGGATTAATTACGGAGATATTTTATCTCGGATAAAATATCGTTAAAGAGAGAGAACGATTAATTTGGAATTAATCGATAAATTAATATATTCGATATATTATAACGAAATTAGATTTCGACGCGGAATTGAAATTAGATTTTAATTCGGGCGAACGAATTGATTTAGAATTAATTCGTTAGCGACGTGAATAGTGAATTCGCTAGGCGTAATCATTTAATTACGACGCAACGGAAAATTCGTTAATTTGGAATTAACGAACCCGAGCCCGAGAGTGATTGCGAGCGCATTCGTATTTCGAATTCGAGCGCGACACGCAAGTCACATCAAGCGTCAAATCACTAGTCGCATCAATTGTCAAATCACTTGTCACTTTGAGTGATGTGACATGATAAGTTGTCACTTTAATAAAGTGACTTGATGTGAAAAAGTAGAAATGATGTGTGAAAAGATGAAAAGCACTAGTCGCATCAATTGTCAAATCACTACGTTTTTACCGATTCACAAGACAAGGTTGGCTTCTAGCAAAGCGCCATGCCTACCCAATTCTCCAGAAATATTCTTATAGGAATATCAGATCTATATCAAGCGTAGTATACCGTAGTATTGCGTACATCGATCCAGTATCGGACGATCACATGTTAGGCCTGGGGCTGGAAATGTGTCTACCCCGTACGAAACATATATCGGACATCAAGCAACTAGTCTCTTTAAATCGGACAATCCTGACCTGGTCATATTGTCCCGACGGTTGCAACCTTTTATAGAGTACTAGTTCTGTGTCCTGCGTGATCATCACCTCCATATGTCTGAAGTGATACTTCCATCTCGACATCACATCCAGTACACTACGATTCTTGATAAACCCAGAAGAGGTGTACACAGAACCGGTTAAGGTCCCCAACCACCAAAACCAAAGTTTACCGATTGTCGCAAGTACTAGCGATGTAAGTCTCAGGTTAAGACCATATACACCTACCCTGATGCGGCCTCCCATAGACACGCAGACATACTACCAATGGGATTCCGCGGGGTCTATCCAGAGCGAAGCTGTTTTCCGTACCATCGGTAAAACACAACCTCCTATCGCACTTGCATAAGTATCCAATACTTAAATATATGAGAACTATGCCGTTGTGCCCTCACAACGTGCACAAGCGCAATACTAGTCTATTCCGCATTATCGATGTCCGATCTCGATAATACTCTGACTAGGGATATTTAATGATTAAACCTTTATGGATTGATACTGTCTCATATCATCTCAATCCGGTATTAATCATATGGACTTTCGCCATTTATATATCAAAGTAAATAATATTACAAAACGGCAAAAGGCAATTTCATTATCACATAGTTAATTTTGTACAATAATACAATATCATTTACAAACAGTGACGCTATGGGACATAATGTCTAACAGGGCAGACATTATTCCAGCCCCAGGCCTTGCACGTGACATCCGATACTGGATCGCTATACGCAATACGACGTATACTACGCCTGACATAGATTATATATTCCAGTAAGAATATTTCTGGAGAATTGGATAGGCATGGTGCTTTACTAGAAGCCAATCATGTCTTGTAAATCGGTAAGCACGTGGTACGAGGTACTCACTTTATCGAACAGTCCGATAACCGGATTTACTGCCAACATATCCAGAGATCTCTTGGGTTGCTTCCCAAAGATTCACCGATGACAGCTGACTCAATTATAATTAATCTGGGATTAATTAAAAGAGAGAAAATTAACCTGGGGATTAATTGAAGCTTTATTTAATCTGGGATTAAATGTGTTCGGAAGAGAGAGAACGCAATTAATTTGGAATTAATCGGTAAAATAAATTTAATAGTTAAATTTGATTTTTCTATTTAATTTATTCATATGGGCTAAAATTAATATATCGGATATATTAATATGAATTGGATTTCATTACGAAATTAAAGTCGGACTTTAATACGAACGAACGAATTAATTTAGAATTAATTCGTAAACGACGTTCGTAATATATTTGCGAGGCATCGTTACTTAATTAAATTAGATTTAATTATTTAGCGACGAAAGTTCGTTTAATCGGATTAAACGGATCCGAGCCGCGGTAAATGTTCATAGAGACATATGAATTTTGAATTCAAATGTGCGGCCCACTTCACATTTGGTAGTTGGGAGGGTAGTTGGCATTTATGCCAAACCATTTACTTTCCAACCACCTTAGAATGGTTTTGGGTGAAACCATTTACCCAACCACCTTGTTTAGGTGAAAAGGGTAAATTGGTTTTTTCCCAAAAGGCATCTCTCTCTCTCATTTGGTAACACACTTGGAACTAACACAAAACCCTAATACATCAATGAAATGGGCGTGAGCTTCATGGCTTCTTCTCTTTGATTTTGTGGTAAAATCAAGTTAGCTAGCACTTCAAGGAATCAACAAAGGTGATAGGGAAACAACTCAAAGCTTCGAATCAACACAAATGTTGGATCTTGGAGATCTTCATTCACAACTTAAAGCTTGGAATCAACAAATGAAGCATCTTGGAGATCTTCTTCTCAAAAATTTTAAAAGCTCAAATCCTTTCCATGTAAGTAATTCCGCAACTTATAACGAATTTATGAACACCTTTTCTTGCTTATTAGATCCTTGGCATGTTCTAGGAACACTAACAAGGCTAAAACCTAAAATCCCTTCGTCAAGTTCATTTTAAGTTTACCATATCAATCTTATTGGTGATCAGGCAACAAGAAGCATTAAGCTTAAGATTCAATAAACAAGCTAAAACATCACACATAATATAATTAAATCAATTATAAAACACGTAAATATTATGCTTCATCATTTCCCTAGAATAAAAATAAAGGACTGGGGTAAGGGGATCCACATTTAATATTTCAAACCTAGGAATCTCATTTATTATAATATAGAATTTGTCAGTATTATCCAATTAAGTCCAACCATCCATAAAGGCGGTGTTATTTTTTGTCCACAAACCATCCATATAAGTGGTAATCATCTGTCACCTAAAGACCGACCATATAGGTGGTGTCACATTATGTCAAATAAATAAAACTAGCCATTAAGGCGGTATCAATTACAATTTCCATATTATAAAATTACAATTTCCAAATTATAAATTAAGTGAGATTAACTTAGATTATCATATTAAAGGCTTCACCCTTCTCTCAGTGGAAATTAATTACGAAACATAAAATAAAGATAAACAAACAACTATTATTATAACTAGAAATAAAAGTAAATAAACAAAAATACAAAAATGTAAACAAGCAAGATAAAGTCCTTGTACGGGCCAAGTTTGGGCCCAATGGTAAAATCGACATTTCACCTTTAGGCCAACCACAAAAGCAGAAACCAGAAACCCGAAACCCACTAATAAGTCCAGTTTGAGAATCAATATTGGATCGAGAGACCTCACAAGCCCAAACCCATTGTCACTGAGAGGCTAGATCAAGATGGCCTACAGACTCATCAGTTACCAAATTGGAAAACGCCTAAGCTCATAAACCCCTCCATTAAATTAACTGTTACAGAAGTTCCAACGGGCAGAAGAAGAGTAAGTGACCCTACCTCAAATGACTTATAAAAGGAAAAAGGTCTTGGATTGGGGAAGGGATTTTCTATGATATTCAATGCTCTAGTATTTCTCCATCGATTCATCAAACAACACACCGCCCTCATGGTAAACAAACGGAGATTGAGGTAACTTCAAGCCTTGTTCTCCCTATTTTCTTCTCATCCACATTACTGACTTGGGCGTCGGATAGCCTAAGGCTCCCCACTCATTCTTCCCTCGTTTTGTAGGTTCGCTAGTGCCTCTAAAATTCAGATTCTCGATTGTGGACTTCAGGCGAGAACCATCATCCACAATTTGGTGTCCACCGTGGGGCTTTAGTGAATTATATCAAACGAATATCACTTAGTCCACACTTCATTCGAAATGATGGCTAATGGAATCTGGCAGTGAACAGATGCTAGACCCTACGGTGACACAATTATCCATGCTCTAAAAACAGTTACAAGCTTTGGAAGAGGAGAACCTGACCATACGAAACTCCAACGCGGATCTACAAAAGCAGCTGAAGCAAATCTCCTCAACTTCTAAGCATCGCGACATCCCAGATCAATTCGGCAATCCGACGATCCCACCCCCATTTGACGGACTGACTAATGACAACCCACCAGATCACCATAGCCCGAGGAATCCCCCGACTTGCTCACTCGACCAAACTAAGCAAGTTGCATCCACCATAAGAAGAGAAATGATTGAATTCAAAGAAGTAGTTATGTTCAGACTACCGGGAGTGAGGCTTCTGATTAGAAAGAGCAGAGCAAGAACGATTTCAGATACTCTATTCGTGGATACAATCGCATCTGTCGAGCTACTACGAAAGCTTAGCCCACCGGATATGAAGCTATATGATGGATCCACATACCCGGACGACCATGTTATACACTATAAATATAAGATGATGTCAACCGGCTTGGCACCAAGTCAAAGGGAAGCTGGAATGTGCAGAGGATTTGGAGAAACATTGGCAGGACCAGCCCTGACTTGGGTCATCAACCTACCGTATAGATCAATTGAATCGTATCAAAAACTAGCAGACAAGTTCGTGGAACATTTTGCAAATTCTTGTAAACTTAAGAAGACTGCTGACGATCTTAATGCTATCCAACAGAGGAATGGAGAGTCATTGCGAAGCTACGTGGCCCGCTTCAACAAATAGAGGATAAGTATTCCAGATCTCCACCAACCTACTGCAGTGGAAGATTTCCAAAATGGAATACTCTACGAAAATGGACTTTACAAAAAACTCACCAAGTTTCGATGCTACACAATGGACCAGGCCATGACACGGGTCCAAATTGAAATAAGGTGGGAAGAAGATAAGAGGAACCAGAGAAGAGAAACTACGTCCAGCTTACCGAATGATAGACTACATGGTGTTTCCAGATGACACAACATGATCCCTCATCATAATTCAGAAAGGAGAATCCAAAAGAGAAGAGAGCGTAGACCCTTCCACAAAGATTTTGAGAGATGACCTCGACCTTACAAGACCCAAGAGATAACACATGCGAGCAGACCCAGACTCCCAAACTATAACTTTACGATCTCCCCAAGAGAGTTGGTTTCAGTCCTAAAGAAAATGGGAAATGAGGTAAAATAGCCCCCACGCTTCAGGGAAAGTGCCAAAAAGAAGGACACCAGAAAGTGGTGTGAGTTTCATAGAGATTATGGCCATACTACAGCTGAATGTGTGGTGTTAAGATTGGAAGTTATGGAATTTTTGAATAAAGGGTTTCTAAGAGACTTACTCACGGGGAAAGGGAAAACTACTTTAGCTCGAAGAGATGGCCAAATAGAAGCCCCGATTCCACCTCCACCGATTAACAACACGGTCAATTTTATTTCGGGAGGATCAGAAGTTAGTGGTGCGTCATATTCAGCAGCCTAACGACATTCTAGGGCTACTTCAACCAGTTTTCCTCACTCTATGAAGTCAATCGAGGGGATGTTTAACACCCTTACTATGGAGTTTCCAGAAAATACAGCTCCTACAATATGAATCCACACCATGATGCTCTAGTAATCTCCTTGCAGGTCGTAAAGTTTATATCAAACGAGTGCTAGTCGACACCAGATCCTCAGCCAACATCATTTTTGCCACGGCTCTTACAGACATGGGAGCTGAATTGGAGAAGATAAGCAGACGAACAACTGTGTTGGTTGGATTTAGTGGAGAACAAAAATTCACCATGGGAGAAATATCTCTTCCAGTCTACGCCGCAAGAGTCAACAAGATAACCACGTTTTTAAATTGTCCATCAGCCTACAATCTCATTATTGGTGGATCTTGGATTCATGAGATGAGAGCAGTGTCATCGACGAACTATCAAGTCATGAAGTTCCCTACCAAGTGGGGGATTCAAGAGATTAAAGGAGACAGAGTCGCTTCCAGAAGCTGCTACCAAACAACTTTGAAGGCAAAATTCCAGTCTACATAGTAATTACAGAATGGGTCTCTCAATATGGAGCTGACACTACCAAATCTTGAGGAGCTTGTCGAGATCCAGATTCACCCTCAACATGCAGATCATAAAGTACAGATTGGAGCTAACTTAGATCCCGAGCTACATGTGGATCTAGAACACCCTCCAGTCAGGCAAAATTCCAGTCTACATAGTAATTACAGATCGAATTCTTGAAGAAGCGACACGACAATTTTGCATGGTCTCACACAGACATGACGGGAATCGACCCTGGGTTGATTACTCATGAGCTCCATGTGGATCTAGAACACCCTCCAGTCAGGCAGAAGAGGAGGAAGTTAACCCCATAAAGTAACCAAATCATTGATGAGGAAATTCAAAAATTGTTGCAGAATGCAGCTATTAGGGAAGTTCAGTTTCTATAGTGGCTCGCTAACGTAGTGGTAGTCAGAAAGAAGAATGGAAAGTGGCGAGTCTGCATCGACTTTACGGATTTGAACAAAGCTTGTCCGAAAGATTCATTCCCACTACCTCACATTGATTTGATGGTCGATGCTCCAGCTGGGCATGAATTGTTGAGTTTCATGGATGCGTATTCTGGCTACAATCAAATCCTCATGCATCCAGGTGACTAGGAGAAGACAGCCTTTGTCACCAACCGAGGCGTATACTTCTACAAGGTAAACATTGTGATATTCATATGATGAATGTTTTTGTTATTTCATGTGATGAATGAATTTTGCGTTGGTCGTAAATTTTTCCGGCTCTTATTTTTGTAGTTGTTTTTATTTTTGGGATGTGAGGCCATAAGGCCATTGTTTACATTTGTTGTAATATAATTTTTCAATGTAAAATTTCCATCTTTGTAATTTGGAACACCGAAGTCGCAAAAGGAGCCAACACCACTTTGGAGCGGGATTTGAAGACCAAGGAATGCCTTGGTAAATCTTATGTACTAATTAGATTAGTATAGGAAAAATAAGAGTCTGGTCAGTGCAAAATAATTTTTTTTTGTTATATGTATGTTTATTTCGAATTGTTTGAATAACATGTCATATAACTTAGGGTGCCCACTCTTGCATTTTACATGCCATAACATGTCATAGATACATTATCATTATACACATAAAAAATATGATTTTATGTAATTTAAAATGTTTAAATTAGAATATGATATGTATAGAAATCAATTAATTAGATAAATTGGATTTATGGTTTAAAATTTGAATTCTAATATATTGGGCTTAATTGGTGCATAATAAATTCCATTGGTATATAGGATGGAAACCCGGATATAAATTCCATAGCCGAATCCGAATGGACGGTAATATGGTCCGCACTCGGGATACAATTCCACGTACCATTAGATTTTATAACGCACTAAGATTTATTAAAATGTTTAATTAATATTTTGACCTTTTAGAATTCCATAAATTTTAAACTTATTAGTGTTCTAGTTTTTAAGAGTTAAAATATAATAGCTCACTAATACCAGTCTAATTAAATTAGTTTAATTGAGTAAAACTATTAGTAGAGACTAATGGAATATTCGTGATACAATTTTAAGAGTTAAAATTGGTTAGGTCACTTATGTCAAACTAGTGTCAAACTATTCTAAATAAAAATTATGATTTAGCCGCCATAAATTTATCCACACTAGTTAAAATAAAATATTAGATATTTTATAGATAGAAACCTTAATTTTTAAATAGTGAGTGGGATATGGATATACGACAATATATCCCGCGATCTCTGTTGTTAGTCCAAAAACGTGAGATTCAAAAGGAGCCTCGAGACGGCTTTGTTTTCGTCCCCCTACGGATGGTGTCCATTTTGGGTCAATATCATGTTTGGGTTCCGAGAGGATAGAGATTATAGATGTATCTTGGGTACTTGACCTACCCTACGGCGGCACTTACTTGTGGAATGATAGATTTTCGTGGCATAGTAATTCTCTTAGGTTTCTATTTCATTATTCATGGTTCATGCATCATGTTTAATTTTATGCCAAAATTATTTGATGATTTTAATATCCGATGAATGAATGTTAAATGCATGTTTATTTTATTTTCAGCCATGGTTTCTCCAATGATTTCCATACTCTCAAAAGATAAATTAACAGGAGAAAAATTATGTTAAGTGGAAAAGTAACATGAACGCTATCCTGGTCTGCGAAGACCTAAAGTTTGTCCTGACTGAGGAAAGTCCTCCCGAGCTGGCCAGAAATGTTGGCCAGGCTGTGCGCGATACCTACCAGAAATGGGTCGCAGCAAATGAGAATGCCCGATGCTACTTGCTAGCAGGGATGTCTGAGGTTCTTACTTCAAAGTATGAACCTATGGCTCTAGCATCTCAGATGATGGAGTCATCACATGGCATGTTTGGGCAGCCTTCGGAGCGTCAACGCTATGTGGCCTTGGTCTCAGCGATGATCGCTAGGATGAAGGATGGGACATCAATCCGAGAGCACGTCTTGAGGATGATGACCTATCTCAACAGTGCTGAAACCTATGGAGCTCGTATTGACGAGCGTAGCCTGGTTTCCATAATTATGGAAACTCTTCCGAAGATTTTCCTGCAGTTTAAAAGCAACTATGTTATGAACAAGTTGACTTTTACTTTGACCTAACTGCTTAATGAGCTCACCTATTGCGAGTCCATGCTTATGGATCCTCGTAGGTCCGGTGATGAGGCAAATATTGCCGAGTCTTCTAAATCTGCAAAGATGAAGAAAAATAGCACTGAGAAGGCTAAATGTACGACTATTTGACATACGTAAAGACCTTGCTGAAGGTAACTTTACTATGAGAGTTAAGACAATTGATGCTGTTTCAGTAAAACTGTGGGAGTTATTAGTTTTCAATTTTTCAAATAAAAGTTATTTGAATTTAAACAAAGTTTTGTTTGTTCTTGTTTTGTCATAGAAATTTGATTTCTATTTCAAAACTATAGCATGATGGTTATCATTTATCTAATAATAATTGTTATAATTCATAAATGAATTACCTATATGCTAAGGAAACTGGAAGATAACTTGGATGTGTTAAGACCAATAACACATAAGCCACTGCTTAATACTGAAATGTTTTAGGTTGAGAAACCTAAAAATAAATAGCAAACGATTTCTCATGATGACACATATCTATGGCGTCTTAGACTTGGTCATATCAACCTTGACCGGATAGACAGATTGATAAAGAACGGAGCCTTAAACCAGTTAAAGCTCGGGACTTTACCAGTATGCGAATCTTGTTTAGAAGGAAAAATCACCAATAGACATTTTACTAGAAAATATATAAGACCCAGTCAACCACTTGATCTAATACATTTGGACGTTCGCAGACCGATGAATGTAAAAGCCCGAGGAGGTTATGAATACTTCCTCACATTTATTGATGATTATTCAAGATATGGGTATGTCTACCTAATGCATCACAAATCAGATACCTTTGAAAAGTTCAAAGAGTATCGTGCTGAGGATGAGAACCAATTAGATAAGACAATCAAATCTCTACGATCGGATCGTGGAGGGGAATACCTCGACAGAGATTTCGAGGAATTCTTAGTTGAGCACGCGATAGTATCCCAGCTCACAGCGCCTGGAACACCACAGCAAAATGGTGTTGCAGAGAGGAGAAATCGGACCCTACTAGAAATGATAAGATCTATGTTTAGTTATAGTTCACTACCTAGTTTGTTCTGGGGGTATGCACTGCAAGCCGCAATACATATCCTTAATGTAGTTCCATCTAAGTCTGCTTCTAAGACTCCTTTAGAGTTGTGGAATAATCGTAAAACTAGTTTACGACATTTCCGCATATGGGGGTGTCCAACACATGTGCTGAAGAATAAGACTACAAAGTTGGAGCCACGTTCTCAAGTGTGTCTATTTGTAGGCTATCCTAAGGAGACTATGGGTGGATTCTTCTATAGTCCTGATGATAACAAAGTGTTTGTATCGACAAATGCTACGTTTCTAGAGGAGGACTATATTAGGGAGTTCAAACCTCGAAGTAAAGTGTTACTCGAGGAGTTTCTTGCTGGTTTGACCAACACGCCATCATCAACGAAAGTTGACAAATACATAGCACCTTCGACATCTGATAGTCAGATGCAAGCTCGTCAGAATGATCTACCGCCTAGACGTAGTGGGAGGGTTGTACGAAAACCTGATCGCTACCTAGGGGTTGGAGAGGCACAAGTTATCGCATCCAGCGATGGCGTAGATGATCTATTGACCTATCGTAGTGCAATGGATGATTCTGACAAAGAGGAATGACTCAAAGCCATGAACCTATAGATGGAGTCCATGTACTCCAACTCAGTTTGGGAACTTGTAGACCAACCTGATGGGGTGAAACCCATAGGTTGCAAGTGGATCTACAAGAGGAAGAGGGGATCAGATGGGAAGGTACAGACCTTCAAGGCTAGACTAAAGGCCAAAGGTTATACCCAGAAAGAGAGAGTTGAATATGAGGAAACTTTCTCGCCAGTAGCCATGCTTAAATCCATCCGCACTCTTCTATCCATTGCCGCATATTATGACTATGAAATTTGCCAGATGGATGTCAAGACTGCATCTTGAATGGAAATCTTGATGAGAGTATCTATATGATACAACCAGAGGGGTTCATCGCCCAAGGTCAAGAGCTAAAGGTTTGCAAGCTGTAAAGGTTCATTTTTAGACTCAAGCAGGCATCTCGATCTTGGAATATTAGATTTGATACCACGATCAAGTCTTATGACTTTGAGCAGAATGTTTATGAGCCTTGTGTATACAAGCGCGTCATTGACGGGAAGGTTTTTTTTTCTTGTTTTATACGTCGATGATATTTTACTCATTGAGAATGATGTAAAGATATTATCAGACAGGAAAACCTGGCTAGCTAATCAATTAAAAATGAAAGATTTGGGAGAGGCCAGTTATATTCTTGGGATTCAGATACTTCGGGATAGCAAGAAACGACTGTTAGCTATGTCTCAGGCATCCTATATCGATAAGATCCTTGTGTGGTTTGGGATACAGAATGCCAAGAAAGGCAATCTGCCTTATCGGTATGGAATTCATTTGTCAAAGGAACAGTCTCCTAAGACACCTCAAGATGTTGAGGAAATGAGACATATCCCATGCGCCTCAGCAGTTGGTAGTCTCATATATGCTATGTTATGCACGAGACCAGACATCTGTTTTGCAGTGGGAGTAGTTAGTAGGTTTCAGTCAAACCCAGGATTGGATCAATGGGTGGCTGAGAAACACATTCTCAAGTATCTTAAGAGAACGAGAGATTATATGCATGTGTATTCTGGTGAGGATACGATCCTAAGGGGATATACAGACTCTGATTTTCAGACATATGTCGATTCTAGGAAATCTACATCTGGATCAGTGTTCACCCTAGGTGGTGGGGCTATAGTATGGCGGAGTATAAAGTAAACTTGCATTGCTGACTCCACCATGGAGGCTGAATATGTAACAGCTTGTGAAGCAGCTAAGAAAGCAGTCTGGCTCCGTAAATTCTTGGGAGATCTGGAAGTTGTTCCAGATATGGATAGACCACTCAAACTCTATTGCGATAATAGTGGTGCTGTGGCAAACTCTAAAGAACCAAGAAACCACAAGAGGGAAAAGCATATAGAGAGGAAATTCATAGGAACCTGGCAGATCCGTTTACAAAGACCTTGTCGGCTAAAGTGTTTAAAGGTCACCTAGATGGTCTGGGATTACATGACATGTCCCATTTGCTCTAGTACAAGTGGGAGATTGTTGGAATGTATGTCCTAGAGCTACATGTGATGTAAACGATTTTATATGTTTTTTGAAATAAAACGATGCATTATTCATTTATCAAATTGTTTGTTTAATTTTCACATATTATATATATCATCTTAAATACCCTAGATTACTTATGTGCCTTCAGACTTAGTCTATGAGTGTCATACACAATAGGATTTAAGTCTAAAGTTAGTAATCTTAAATAGTCCGTAGAGAGCAAACAAAGCGGGTACTTTGTTTTTGGTTCATCTATAGTTGCGGTCCATTCTATATTTGTATGGCGATCTTGATCCGGATAGTCCATGTAGAGACATGAGAATGAAGGCACCTTGTATGAAGCGCTCATATAGGACTGGACCCATATGGAAATGAAATTCTTATAATATCCGTTAAACTAAGAAAGTCATTTCTATCTACTAGATGGTCATATATGGTTTGATCTTAATCCTGAGTGTATTACGAACTCCTGCATGGCAGGCTATGTCTTTTGATTTACAAAGGTGAGGTTGGTGTAGTAGTCTCGACCAATAGCTACGTAATTTGGGGGCATTGTCTGTTGTGTAGCTGGGAACGTTTTACATAGACATGGAGTTCACTTCTTCTTGCGAGAAGTAGAAGAGTATCTTTCTTAAGGGTTGATTCGGTGCTTGAACGATTTGAGCGCTCAAGTCTTTCTATTACGAATAGAAAGATTAAAATTCATAATAGTTATGAATAAATCGTTCATTAGAGAATCAATGGTACTTAAGGTAAAAATAATTAGAGGGGTATAACGGACATTATGACCTGACTCTAATTATGAGATACTCGTGAAGGGTCAAGTCGTATGTAATGACTATATCGATGGAGACCGACTTGGTTCGGCTTAATATATCATCTGCGGCAACGAGAGTGCAACTTCGGGTTTTTAGTGGAATAACCCGGAGTTAATAATTCGGATTATTTAATTAAGAGCTTAATTAATATTTCGAGATTATTGGAGCTCAGAACCGTAGGTCCATTTGGTCCCCGTGCTAGCTCGATTTACTATAGCGGATTTAGTATAATTGGATAGTCCAATTATATACTCACAAATGTATGAATATTATGAATATGATTAATAATATTATATGTCACACTTGATACCACATATTAAAAGGTTAGTATATAGTTTTAATAATAATTATTTGATAATTATTAATTACATCGTATTCAATTATTTAATTTAATAAATATGATATTTGATTTTTGTTTTTCCAAAAAATAGTTTTTGGAAGGTTAATGAATGGTTTAAGTAATTGCTCTTTATGAAAGGCAATTACATCTCTTTATTTTTGTAACATATTCTTTATTATAGTAATAAAAGTGGATGTTACAAAATTATAAGAAAATTAACTCCATGGCCGAATTTTTGACTAATTGGGACGGAAATGATTTGTTTGTTTTGGAAACAAATAAACCCTAAGTATAAAAAGGAATTTTATTTTTCCTTTTCACATGACAATCATTCTAACCCTAGCCACCTTCTTCTTCTCTCATATTCTCTCACGAGTTGAGAAAGCTTGAAAAAGATAAGAAGAAAAATAAAATCAAAATATACAAGTGTGTTTGTATCTCTAAAATGTTTAGGGATTTATTTTGTGTGAGTCAAGCCCACACTTGTTTTCGTTGGTAACGAGACATAGCTCGGAAGATCTAGTGGTGGATCCTATTGTTAATACACACTCAAGGCATACTCACGGCAATTGATACCCACGGCAATTGATACTCACGACAATTGATACACACTCAAGGTTCGGCTATATGTAGATCTGTGTATGTGCGAATTTAATGATCAACGGGTATGTGGCCAATTGTTTGGCTAAATGGCGTGAACAATTGTGTGCATGTATTATGCAAATTGATGATCAACAAATAATAATCATCTATTAAATGGAGCATCTGACTTGGATGAAGAGCCCTTATTTTGTCCGATTATAAATTGCAAAGATCTGAATGAAGGAGTTGCGCAAGTGGAGACAGGATGATGTGCGTGATTGATCCTGGTGCGTGACTGCTTTTACTGGCGAATGTCTGGTGCGTGACTATAGCTAGTTCCAGAGCTTGGCAAGGCTGATGCATGACTTGACAGTGGGCGTGCATGGTTTGAGAAGTCCATTAGTCACGTACTACATTGATCCATCGCTGGTGTGTGCGTGGACATGGTTTATGGTACAAGCCTGCTTCATGGCTCGTATGTAACGAGCATTCAGCGGTGAATAAAATATAGGGCTGTTCGGATCTGGAATTTTTAGAAAAGAAAAATTCTGGATTAAGATGAGGAGAGCAGAAAAAATTTTCAAGGTCGATCCCGGGTGCCTTAGCCGCTTCCACTGCGCGAGGAAAGCGTTTCCTACAGTACGTACCTCGTACTACGTTCTTACCGATTTACGAGACAAGGTTGGCTTCTAGCAAAGCGCCGTGCCTACCCAATTCTCGAGAAATATTCTTAATGGAATATATAATCTATGTCAGGCGTAGTATACATAGTATTGCGTATATCGATCCAGTATCGGATGTCACATGTAAGGCGTGGGGCTGGAATAGTGTCTGCCCCTTTCGAAGCATATATCGGATCACTAGCAACTAGTCTCTTTATTATCGGATAATCATGACCTAGTCATATTATCCCGACGGTTGCAACCTTTTAGAGAACCAGTTCTGTATCCCTGCGTGACCATCATCTCCATATGACTGAAGTGATACTTCCGTCTCGACATCACACCCAATACACTACAAATCTCAATAAACCCAGAAGAGGCGTACACAGAACCTGTTAAAGACCTGGATGACCAAAACCAAAGCGTATTGATTGTCGCAAGTACTAGCGATGCATGTCTCAGGTTAAGACCAAATACACCTACCCTGATGCGGACTCTTATAGACACATAGTCATACTACCAATGTGATTCCGAGGGGTCTATCCAGAGTGAAGTTGTTTTCCGTACCATCGGTAAAACACAACCTCCTACCACACTTGCATAAGTATCCAATACTTAAATATATTAGAACTATGATGTTACGCTTCCATAACACGCACAAGTGAAATACTAGTCTATTCCGCATTATCGATGTCCAGTCTCGATAATACTACGACTAGGGATATTTAATGATTAAACCGTCGTGGATTGATACTGTCTCATATCATCTCAAACCGGAACTAATCATAAGGACTTTCATCATTCACACATTTAATTAATTTCCTTTGCTACATAATTAATTTGTACAAAAATACAATGTCTTTTACAAACAGTGACGCTATGGGTCATAATTATCCAACAATCTCCCACTTGGCCTATAGCTAATCACTCAAGCATCTAACACCTGAACTATGTACATGTCGCTCAAACTTTTGCTGAGGAATGGCTTTCGTCAGTGGATCTACAATGTTGTCATCTGATCCGATCTTCTCGATCTTCACATCGCCATGATGTATGATCTCACGAATCAGATGGAAATGTCGAAGAACATGCTTGGATCGTTGATGAGACCGCGGTTCCTTAGCCTGCGCTATAGCTCCGTTATTGTCATAATACAATGGAATGGGCTCAGCTGCTAACGAAATTACTCTTAATCCAATTAGGAATTTTCGGATCCAAACTGCATTCTTTGCTGCTTCAGCTGCAGCGATATACTCCGCTTCTGTTGTTGAATCGGCAACAGTCTCTTGCTTGGAAGATTTCCAGCTCACTGCTCCATTATTTAAACAAAACACGTACCCAGATTGCGACTTGCAGTCGTCTTTATCGATTTGGAAACTTGCATTGCTAAACCCAGTTACCTCAAGTTCTTCATCTCCATAGATTAAGAAAGCATCCTTAGTTCGTCTAAGATACTTAAGGATATTCTTAACCGCTATCCAGTGACCTTCACCTAGATCGGCCTGATAGCGACTACACATGCTCAAAACATAGGAGACATCAGGTCGCGTACATATCATGGCATACATGATCGATCCGACTGTCGAGACGAATGGTATCCGACTCATGTTGTCTCTCTCATCTTGATTTTTAGGACACATGCCCTTAGATAGAGTGACGCCATGTGACACTGGCAACAGTCCCCTCTTGGACTGTTCCATGTTGAATCTTTTCAACACTTTATCAATGTACGTGCTCTGGGAGAGTCCAAGCAGCTTTCTGTTGGACAGTTATGACCCATAGCGTCACTATTTGTACAGATCATGGTGTTGTTGTACAAATTAACTATGTGACAAAGGAAATTGCTCTTTTATCATTTGTGATTAGATCACCGAGATATATAAATGATACAAGGTCCATATGATTAGTTCCTGGATTGAGATGATATGAGATAGTATCAATCCATGAAGGTTTAATCATTAAATATCCATAGTCAGAGTATTATCGAGATTGGACATCGATAATACGAAAAAGACTAGTATTACACTTGTGCACGTTGTGAGGGCATAACATCATAGTTCTCATATATTTGGGTATAGGATACTTATGCAAGTGTAGTAGGAGGTTGTGTTTTACCGATGGTACGGAAAATAGCTTCGCTCTGGATAGACCCCTCAGAATTCCATTGGTAGTATGACTATGTGTCTGTGGAAGTCCGAATCAGGGTATGTGTATTTGGTCTTAACCTAAGACTTGTGTTGGAGTTCTACGGTCCCGTGGATCGAATAAAAAGCATAAAACACATGTGCGAATACATCGAGGGAGTTGCGGAATACTCACATCGATCGGTTGAGCGACGCCGCGATGAACAAAAATTATTTTCTGCCCACTGCAGCTCATGGCAGTGCACTGCAACTTGGTCCTCCATTTTCGGTTTTGGATCATCTTCCAAGCTCCAAGCTTTGTCATGGTGATTCCAAGCTCATGGGTGGACTTCCCTATCACCTTCGCATGTCTCTCGGAGTGCTAGCTCTTGATGTTTTTGCCACAAAAACACCACACTTTGGCTTCCCCTAGGTCACGCCAGTGAGCAAACCAGAAGAGAAAAATGGCAGCCCCTTGGGCGTGTGAGAAGAGAGAAAGAAGAGAGAGTTGTGTGTGTTTTTGGTTTCCAAAACCTTATTCCAAAAATCAAGACCAAAAGTTGTATATGGCTTTCAAAAGTCAACAAGATTTGGAGCCAAAATTTGGCAATTAATGCACACAACCACCTCCATCAACATCTATCACTATTCATATCAATCAAGTGACAAATTGTCACATCACTCAAAGTGACATGTGATTTGACGCTTGATGTGACTAATGATTCGACGCTAGATTTGACTTGCGTGCCGCACTCGAATTCGAAATGTGAATGCGCTCGCAAACAATCCCGGGCTCGAGTTCGCTAATTCCAAATTAAAGAATTTTTTGTTGCAACATAATTAATTAATTATGCCTAGCAAAATCACTATTTACGTCGCTAACGAATTAATTCTAAATTAACTCGTTCGCCCGAATTCAATTCTAATTTTAATTATGTGTCGAAATCCAATTTCGTTTAATATATCGAATATATTAATTAATCGATTAATTCCAAATTAATCGTCTTCTCTCTTTAATTGATATTTCAACCCAGATAAAATATCACCGCAATTAATCCCAGATTAATTCTCTCTCATCTAATTAATCCCAGATTAATAAAAGTGCGAGTCAAATGTCATCGGTGAATCTTCGGGAAGCGACCCATGAGATCCCCAGATATGTTGGCAGTAAATTCGGTCGTCGGACTATCCGAACACGTAAGTACCTAGTACTATGTTTGTACCGATTTACAAGACAAGGTTGGCTTCTAGCAAAGCGCCATGCCTACCCAATTCTCCAGAAATATCCTTACAAGAATATAAGATCTATATCAGGCGTAGTATACATAGTATTGCGTATTTTGATCCAGTATCGGATGATCACTTGCAAGGCCTGGGGCTGGTACAATGTCTGCCCCGTACGAAGCATATATCGGATTATGAGTAACTAGTCTATTTATTATCGGATAATCATGACCAAGTCATATTATCCCGATGGTTTAAACACTTTAGATAACCAGTTCTGTATCCCTACGCGATCATCATCTCCAAATTACTTGAGTGATACTTCCGTCTTGACATCACACCCAACAAACTACGATTCTCAATATACCCAGCAGAGGCGTACACAGAACCTGTTAAAGCCCTGGACAACCAAAACCAAAGTATATTGATTGTCGCAAGTATTAGCGGTGCAAGTCTCAGGTTAAGACCAAATACACCTACCCTGATTTCGGACTTCCATAGACATATAATCATACTACCAATGGAATTCCGAGGGGGTCTATCCAGAGTGAAGCTGTTTCCCGTACCATCGGTAAACACAACCTCCTATTACACTTGCATGAGTATCCTATACCCAAATATATGAGAACTATGACGTTGTGCCATCACAACGCGCACAAGTGTAATACTAGTGTTTTACTTATTTATCAATGTCCAATCTCGATAATGTTGGGGTTGGTGCTCACAGAGCCAATTCCCGGTTGTATTTCTGTTAAATACTTATGTAAAACATTATTATTATGAATAATATATACAGTTTCTATAATATAATCTATCTTTCTATATGGTAAAGACGTAATGACCCGAGAATGATTAGTCATGATACAGTTGCAAAAGAGTCGCAACGGACATTGAGAAGTATCATGACGATGTCATTCTCAGACAATTCCTGGTCAAGGTTTACACTACTTGGTCAGTATAGTAAACCTGTTAAGACCGGTACATGTCGTATACTGGAATATATGATTCCAATGGTTTCTCAATGAACAATAAGTCTTGGAGACTAGTATAGACGTGTAGGTGTTTATAGCGGATAAACACTGAACGACTCACCGAAGATTCTTAATGGATGGTACACCAGCGTCAATAAGAATTTTCTTGGGTTGAGTAGCACTTGTGATTCTTAGACTTGAGATGCCATTGTGGGCACATGAGACATCTTCTACACTTAGACGACAATCACGTCATCGATCTATTTAGATCAGACCTCCGCATGTTCGTTGGGTGTAGACAGATCCTCCAGGTGTCCTATGTGTATCAAGATAGGATCCGTCAGTTCTGTGTATCAGAGCATATGTAGTCCATATGATTAGCAATCAGATAAAACCATAGGCCCGTGGTAAAGTTTAGAAGCTAGTTCTAAACATTCTTTTAGAGATTGCTAATGGAATAGTCGACTGCATAATCCCGATAGAGATTTGACGTTAACATCTATATCTCTGGGATTTATCCGGATACCTGTGACGGAGGAATTATACATTTTCCATGACCTCGACCTGTATGGTTCAGCGAGATTATCTGTGATCGTCATAATCTACGGGTGGATAGATTATTGACACGAAATTTGATTTCGTGATGGATATACCTGAATCTAGAGAGTCTCAATAATGAAACATACTCGTAGAGCACTAGAGCAACATTAATAAATAATATTGATTATTTATAAAGTCGTTTAAAGGTTAAACGCAAGATACGTGCTAAAAGGACTAGATAGTCATTTACCTAATTATTGTGTATTTACATTTAATACTTGATTAATTTAAATACACATTAATTAATAGTCAAAATGAGTTATTTGACTTATTTCCCCGATGATCTTTCCATTCTGATTGTTCATCTCTCTGTTATCGGCTATACAGAGTATGGTCAAACTGGCCACAACATTAGTCAGAACTTGCAATATCTCAATAATTCCTGTTACTTTGGTCTCCAATAGATCCAGGCGGGATCCCTCGTTGGCTGACTCACTTATATTGGCTGATGGTCTTCTGACAAGTCTTCCCCCAACCCAACGGGTATCTATGATGGCTTTTTAGAACACAAGGGGTTAGCATGATGCGTGTATGCATGAGTGCATGTCATGTATGCGATGTGTGGAATAAATAAGCTTATAAAAGAATTTGCACTAATTGGCCCATTATCATTTTAAAGTGTTCAATCATATTATTGCGCGGTGCAAACTTGTCCCAGTTGAAATGGCCCAACAGGTTTACACTTCGCGGTAACATAACCAAATAACTTCAAATGATAAAAGGCCTATACATAAAATGGCCCACCGTCATTTTAGAAGCCTTTGGCCCAACTTTCAAAGGACACGAACTGGTCCCAGTTTAAATGGCCCAACAAGTTCACATCTCTTGACAAAAGGTCCAACTGGATCCAAATAACGATGGTCCAAAACACAAACATAACAAGATAATTCAAGCATAAAGTAATAAGTTCTACAGAGTGGCCCACCAACATTTCAGAAGCTTTGGGCCTAATTGTCATAGGATACGAACTCGCCCCAGTTTAAATGGCCCAACAAGTTCGCATTTCTGACAAAAAGTCCAACCGCATCCAAATAATGATGGTCCACAAACACAAGGAAATAGGTGCTATAGGCCATACAACACCGGTCTACGCTTGGGTTCGTGGGAGTGTAGACAAAGACTCTCGCTGGTGAAGGATTGCCCGCAACTAGGTCTCCCCACTTAAGGGTTCGAGCGACCAAGTGAGCGAACCATTTTTATACCCTAAATTACGTGCCAACAAGTCATAGCGTGTGACTAACTGTCAAATGGATCTCTTGTTGCAGATTCCCCAGAGGGAGGGTGGAACAAGGCTCTATTAAGTACCCAAGCCTCTTAGGCTCTTATCGCTTGGTGACAGGAATAAACAACAAGTCCTCCAGATTATTCTGTCACAATAGGCTACAAGTAGATGATTATCTAGGTGCCTTCACAGCTTTTCCTTCTAGAAAGATAATGAGTGAAGGAAGACACCAAACCATTACTCAGCCTAAACAATATGCCTTTGATTAAACCCATTTTAACTCACAGTAGACACAGTTAATTAAAGCACAAATCATAATATTACAAGACATTATTTCGGGACCGATTCTCTATCCCCAGTGGAGTCGCCAGACTGTGGGAACATAGGAACTGGGTGACGCATGCTGTCCCGGGCTCGCGGCCCGGTTGGGAGTACGGAATAGCCCGCGGGGGACTAAACCGGAGAAAGATGGAGTCACCACCCGGTGTGAACCAGGAAAATGAGATTTAAGGCCGCACTCACCCCTCGCAAGGGAAGACCTCAAACCGTTGGGCTCGGAATGGTCCCTTACTTATGTCACTTGTAATGAAAGGATTTGTGCAATAATTTAGTCAAACCTAAGTAACACCTATTTCCAAGAGTATTATGCTTCTAAGTTCACATGCATGAAAGTAATCATCATAACGACAAACATGCAATAGCACACGGCAATCTCATGAACATGCTTCGATCATATAATGCGGAAAACAAAGAACAACCTAAACATAATGCAAATTCCAAACGCAAAATAAAGGACTAATCATGCTTGAAAATGAACAAATAAATGGACCAAATCATGCTTAAGAACCAAGTAGCATACTAACGGCCTAATCATGCTTGAATACCATCTCATGAATACATCAAATAAATAAATGCAAGAATTCAAATAGTATGATTGATTACATGATACAAGAGAAATCACCTAAGAAACAATTATGCATGACATGTGATGAAAATGACTCAGTTCAGTGGATGCGCGTTCATGTAGCGTTCGAAAACACGTTCGAACGATAAACAGAAGGTTCTCGTTCGTGTGGCATTTGATAACGCGTTCGAACTAGACCAGACCTGATGAAACAAATGCATGCGCGTTCGAGTAGCGTTCGTAAATGCGTTCGAATGGTAAACAAAAGGTTCACGTTCGTATAGCATTTGATAACGCGTTCGAACAGGACCAGACAGAAAACATGCGTTCGTGCGGCGTTCTGAAACGTGTTCGAATGGAACCAGACCTGATGCAACAAAACACATACTCATACACAAATGCAATGTAGGACCTCACATATCCGATTGAACGCATTCCCATCCAATCATATATACCTCGTCCGGCGCAGCAAAGCATCATTGTAAAGGATTTTAACCTCTCAAAATAGAGGACATTTAATCGCACTTACTAAGCCCATGCGCTTTATCTCATCACAATACATATAAAAATAAAGATAACATTATCAGACTTCATATACCCGATTGAACACATCTTACATTCAACCGAATATACACCAATCGGCGCGGCAAAATATCGTGGTAAAGGGTTTTAACCCCTCAAAATAGGGGACCTTTAATCCAACTTACTAAGCCCATGCGCTCGATCACATAATGCATATAAAAATAAAGACAATAATATCGGTTTCGTATACCCGATTGAACACATCTTACATTCAACTGAATATACATCAATCGACGCGGTAAAGCATCATGGTATAGGGTTTTAACCCCTCAAAATAGGGGACCTTTAATCCAACTTACTAAACCCATGCACTCGATCACATAATGCATAAACGAATAACATGCATAAATTAAATAACGAATAATAAACACATCAAAACAACATAAAACAAAATATGTGCCATTTACTCAAGTTGTATGTGGAGTTGTATCCTGAATACAGATCATACTACTGTCCATTCGGAATCGGCTATGAAATTTTTGTCCGAATTTCCATCCTATATACCACGAGAGACGACATATTTTTCATTTTATTCAAGGGCCACAACATACATCATTCCACAATCATGCACCAATAAACGACTCTCATGCGATAAAAATGAATAAAACAATTAAAAAGATAAATGGAAATAATAGGAAAAGTACCATCAGGTCTAACCTTTTATGTCGACTTTCGGACTCGCGTTTCACGGCCGTCGGAAGGGCTATCACTCTGCAACTCTTCCGGTTCACTGGATTAACGTCTTAGCTCGCTGTTTTGCTGTTTTGGTCGCTGTTTCAGGTGTGTTAAGGCTACTGCTTTGGCTCGATTTTGGGACTATTTTGGGGTATGTCGTTGAAGGGTTAAGGTGACTGTATTTAGGTTATTTTAGGGACTGTTTTAGTAGTATTTGGGTGCCTTTTGTGGACTGTTTCGGGAGGGTTTGTTGGGGGATTATTTTGGTCGGTACTAGGCAGTTTTGGGAGGCTTTTCTCGGTCAGTTACTGGCAGTAAGAGCTGTTGGAAGAGTCATGTGCGTGATCAGTGGAGGGTTTCGTGATGGCGTGAAGCCAAGGGCGTGAGTGCAATGGCCAAGGGATGTTGATTAGGATTTAGGAAACAGTTTTTAGTAGTGGCTAGTGCGTGAATGTGAGACAATCAATGGTGTGGTTCATACGTGAATATGAGGCTGATTTGTGGTGTGTTCAGTGGGTGCCGTGAAGGAGGCTGTTGAAGTGTTTGTGAGGGGGCAGTTTCACGTGAATTTGAGGGTTGTATGGTGCATGGGGTTAGTTTGAAGGTAGTTAACGAGCGTCAGTGGGCGTGAAGGCAGTGGGAGAGAGAGGGCTGCTGCTACGTGAGTGTCTCTGGTTTATTATTTTTGTGTTTGTAGTTTGGCCGTGTGAGAGTCCGGGGCTCTAGGGTTGCAATATGTTGTTGTTTTTATAGTGACAAGCTAGGGTTAGGGTTGTGCATGGTTTAAAAAAGAAAGAAAATCAATTAATTTGGGACATTATTTGTTTGTTTAGGAAGGTTATATATTTGATTGACTTTAATTAGCCATTTATTTGTTTTATTTAGGCATTTAATTTGTTAATTAGGTCAGTAAATATTTTAAATTGGTGAGTGATTTATTAAATTAGGAAGTGATTTATTTTAATTTTGGTATTAGATTTTAATTAAATATTAGTTTAATTTAGTTTAGATTTATTTTAATTGGCTTAATTTAATTAGCTTTAATTTAAATTAATTTAATTTGTGACATGTATTTTAAATGTTTTAATTATCTTTGGATTGGGCTTGGGTGAGATGGGCTTGGTATGTGTTTAGTGGGCTAAGGGTGTGTTTTAAACGGAGGTCCAACAAGTGAACCCGAAGCTACTCCAGCGAATCCAACAAAAAAAAAAGACTTTTTTCCCTTCCGACGTATGTTTCCCGCGGCTCCCGCGACTTAAAAGGTAGTGCCTCCAAATGAGACTCATCATCGGGTCTTACATGCAAAAATGCAGTGCCTACAGTACCGTTTTGTGACTTATAGTCATCTTGATCGGTTTGGGAACTTGTAATGGTGAACCTAGTCACTCAAGTTCTCTTTCTCCATAGTTTAAGACAGCATCCTTAGTTCTATAAATACTAAAGGATGTTCTTAACATCAATCCAGTGACTATCACTTGGATTGGCCTGTTTGTGACTTCATATGCTCAAAGCGTATGAGACACCAGGTCGCGTACATTTTTCAATGTACCAATTCTCGGAGAGTTTTCTCAAAAGCCAAGCTTTCGCCGATTATTTTATTATGGGAATATCATTTCCAAGAAATGACATGTCATTATTGTATAGGACAGCCACTGTCCGTGCACTCCCACTAACCTCCTTATATACACAAGAATCATTTTTGTTTTGAATTAAATCATACTCCATTATGATTACATCAAAACGATAATTCCAAGAACTCAATGCTTGCTTCAATCCATACATGGATCGAATAATCTTCAAACCTTGTTTGCTAGTTATGGCACGACAAAACCGTCGGGATGTTGTAAACATCCTCCAAGAGGTTTCCTTTTCAGGAAAGCGATTTTCCCGTTCAGCTGTCATATTTCATAAATGAAACATGAAACATCAGCAAGCATTATCCAAATGGATTTACCGTGGCAACAGGTAAAAGGTTGGATCGTAATCAACACAATGTTGATAACGATACCTTTCCGCTAAAATCCTAGCTTTGTACGTTGGTATGTTTCCATCCAAGTATGTCTTCCTTGAAGACTTATATAGTACCAATAGGCACAATGTCTTGCGGTACATCAACTAGTGTCCAAACATAGTTGGTATACATGGAATCCATTTGGACTCATGGCACTTTGCCATAATAGGGAGTCGATACCTTGTATCACTTCCTCTTACGTAGTCAGTTGGTATACCTCAATAAGATTGACATTTTTATGAGGTGAGATCAGAAACCCATACCCCAGGTTGTTTTCTCACTCTCTCCGACTTACGCGGTTCTTTTGTATTCGAAGATTACTGGTATAGTTTCATCATTGATGAACTATTTGTGTTCCATTAGGAATGGGTGCCTTGAATAGTATTACTCCGATTTTCATCGAGTTTTACTATCCTCCCACTTACCACTGCATATCGATATTCCTCTTAGGAAAACCGCATGGCGAGCAATAATCTAATTGTTCTCTTGTGAGTTGTATAAGTACTATACTTTGGTACCCCTATAATAACCTACAATTGGCACTTATCCTATTTGGGTTCTAGTTTGGTATCATCCAAACATATGCCTAGCATTCCCAAATTATCAGGAATGAGAAACCTAGTTTCTTTCCTGTTCATATCTAATATGAGATCTGTCAAACAGATTTTATGGAACCTTATTCTAAATAAGTTTTGCACTGTTTATACTTATCTTTTGAAGTCAATGGTAGCTCAGAGCGACTCATGATTAACCTTATCATGTCCAACAAGATTCGGTGACTCAGTTCAGACACACCGTCAAATTGACGTGTTCCGAAAGGAGTCCTCATTGAAAGAATTGTTAGACATTATGACCCATAGCGTCACTATTTTGTAAATGATATTGTATTATTGTACAAAATTAACTATGTGATAATGAAATTGCCTTTTGCCGTTTTGTAAAATTATTTACTTTAATATATTAATGGCAAAAGTCCATATGATTAGTTCCGTATTGAGATGATATGAGACATTATCAATATAAAAGGTTTAATCATTAAATATCCCTAGTCGGAGTATTATCGAGATTGGACATCGATAATGCGGAATAGACTAGTATTGCACTTGTGCGAGTTGTGATGGCACAACGGCATAGTTCTCATATATTTAAGTATTGGATACTTATGCAAGTGCGATAGGAGGTTGTGTTTTACCGATGGTACGGAAAACAGCTTCGCTCTGGACAGACCCCGCGGAATCCCATTGGTAGTATGTCTGCGTGTCTATGGGAGGCCGCATCAGGGTAGGTGTATATGGTCTTAGCCTGAGACTTGCATCGCTAGTACTTGCGACAATCGGTAAACTTTGGTTATGGTGGTTCGGGGCTTTAACCGGTTCTGTGTACGCCTCTTCTGGGTTTATCGAGAATCGTAGTGTACTGGATGTGATGTCAAGATGGAAGTATCACTTCAGACATATGGAGATGATGATCACACTGGATACAGAACTAGTACTCTATAAAAGGTTGCAACCGTCGGGACAATATGACCAGGTCAGGATTGTCCGATTTAAAGAGACTAGTTGTTTGATATCCGATATATGTTTCGTACGGGGCAGACACATTTCCAGCCCCAGGCCTAACATGTGATCATCCGATACTGGATCGATGTACGCGATACTACGGTATACTATGCTTGATAAAGATCTAATATTCCAGTAAGAATATTTCTGGAGAATTGGGTAGGCATGGCGCTTTGCTAGAAGCCAACCTTGTCTTGTAAATCGGTAAAAACGTAGTACGAGGTACGTGCGTGTTTGGATTATCCAACGACCGTATTTACTGCCAACATATCCGGAGATCTCTTGGGTCGCTTCCTGAAGATTCACCTATGATGTTTGATTCGAACTTTATTAATCTTGGATTAGTTGCGGAGAAACTTTATCTTGGATAAAATGCCTTATTAGGAGAGAGAGAGAGATCGATTAATTTGGAATTAATCGGTAAAATAATATATTCGATATATATTATTAAACGAAATTAGATTTCGACGCGGAATTAAAATCGGATTTTAATTCGGGCAAAAGAATTAATTTGGAATTAATTCGTTAGCGATCTGAATAATAATTCCGCTAAGCGTAATTATTTAATTCTCGTCGCGACGGAAATTCGTTAATACGGAATTAGCGAATTTGGGCCCGAAAGTGTTTACGGACACATTCGTATTTTGAAACGGGTGGAATCCGCAAATCACATCGCGATATCTCATTACTTGATACGAATAGATGATGGATGTATCTAGTCACCTTTAAGGGATGATACATTGTCTCTATTCTCAATGTGAGATAATGATGGCAAATGATGAATTTTCCTTTGGAGGGAAAACCTTTCACGGTTTTTGAAGGGTTTTTTAATTAAAAAATTCATTTGGTATTTGATATCATTTCATTTGCTTTTCATTTGTCTCTCACGGTTTTAAACACAAGAGAGAACAAAAATTGAAAAGTCTCACTCTCATCTTCTTCCTTTGCTCACGCCGTGAGCTTCATTGAAGGGCAGAAAAATTGTTTTTCATTCTCCATTTTTCTAGCACAAGCAAGGATCAAAAGAGGTGATAGGGAAACAACCTTGGAGCTTGGAACACTTGAAGATTTGAAGCTTCTCTCCATCTTCTTGCTTGGCCGAAACTTCCACCTTGAAGACTCAAGGATTGTCTTCACCTTTTTCGTCACAAAGCTTAGTAAGTATGATTCCGCCATGTTTCTAGCTTTGCATGTATGTTATTTGTATTTCTATGGCTTAATCTTTCTTTGGGACTAATTATAGAAACCAACAATGGTATCATGGAGCCATGTTTAAGCATGAAATACATTAGGGTTTATTTGGGGAAAATTGATTGAAGCATGTTCTTGTTAAATTGGATGTTAAAGTATGCTTATATGTATGTTATATGATATATTACATGATCAATTTTAAGAAAAATGCATTGGATGATTTTTCCCCAAAGTGGTTGTCTTGGCTGAATGTGGAGGTGCTTCCATTGGTTTGAAATTTTTCATGCACAAGTTTATTTGATGACTTAAGCATGATTACATGTATGATATATGATATAATACATGATCAATTTTGAGAAAAATGCATTGGATGATTTTTCCCCAAAATGTTGCTTTGGCCGAATGTGAGGTACTTCCACTAAGTTGAATTTTTTTTGCATGCACAAGTTCATTGGATTATTTGAGTATGCTTAAATGTTTGTAATATGATATTATACATGATCAATTTTGAGAAAAATGCATTGGATAATTTTTCCCCAAAATTGATGCCTTGGCCGAATGTGTAGGTCATTTTACTGGTTTGGTATTTTGCATGCACAAGTTCATTGGATGATTTGAGTATGCTTAAATGTTTGTAATATGATATTATACATGATCAATTTTGAGAAAAATGCATTGGATAATTTTTCCCCAAAATTGATGCCTTGGCCGAATGTGTAGGTCATTTTACTGGTTTGGTATTTTACATGCACAAGTTCATTAGATGATTTGAGTATGCTTAAATGTATGTAATATGATGTATTACATGATCAATTTTGAGAAAAATGCATTGGATGAATTTTTAACCAAAATTGTTGATTGACCGAAAATGGAGATCCTTTTACTTAATTGGATTTTTGCTTTCAAGTTCGTTAGATGACTTAAAATCAATACGGGATATAGATTAGTGATTCAATTGGATTGAAAAACAAATCGAACCGCAAAAATCCCTCTTGGCCGAATACAACATGACATGTTAAAGGACTTGATTTTTGTTCAAATAAATGTTAGACAAGTGTTTTGAACAATTGATGATTAATAAATTAAATTGATGCTTTTGAAATATTTGGTTTAATGAATCAATCATGCAATTACACTTTAATTAATTGAATTTTAAAATTTGGAATATTAAAATTTAATTAATGGGCTTTTATGTTAATTGGGCCTTATGGGCTTGAAATTGATTTTATGGCACTTAAGGGTGATTCCTTATTTGGGCTTGGTAATTGGGTTTGACCCACATTGACCAAAGCCCAAGCCTTGATAAATCAATTGAAAGCCCATCGACTTTAATTAAACACACATTGGATGTTAGTTGGGCTTGGAGACCCAATTTGATAAGATTTAGAATCTAATCTTTAAAAGCACATTAAAAGTGTAAACATTTAATTTGGAATTAAATAAATTGAATTTATATTGAATGCGACTTAAATTGGATTTAACGGGTAGTTCGATATAATTCGTGAATTCGTACCTTATGTACTTATTCTCAAACGAGTTGGACTCGCGCAAAATCAAACTGTTGATTGAACATTGGATGATCACTTAAACAAAGACTAATTAATTGGATTAGATTTGTTGTATAGCATGTCTTGAATGAATATACATGTATGTGATGAATGAATAGTGTATAGCGGATGGATATTAGAAGGGAAAGGGTAATTTTAGAAATTATTGTAAATTTAGAATTTATAAATTGGACCTGCGTGTCCAGCCTTATCTCTTTTATCTCTTTGTATTCTCTTCTCACCTAATTCCCCTCAATGTAAATGAGGTTTCTCTTATTGTATTATGTAATTGGGTAGAAGTAGAATATTGCTAGCGGGGAGTGGAAAGGGAGTGATTTGTTCTAGGAACAAGTTGTTTTATATATCCGTATATCACTATTAATTTACTTTATGCACTTTATGATGTTTTAGAAGCATGCTTAAGGGTGTATGATGATGAGACCTAACAAAGATAATAAATTGGTTGCCAATTACGCAAAATCCCTCAATTTATATTAAGCAATTATCCTTCCATTGAATGATTCTTGTTCAAGATCCAAAATTGGCATTGGTTTGTTGGCCAAAGTCAAGACCTTTGTCAATTGAGGATGTACTTGAATCATGAGAGTTTTGTTCCACATCGGTGTCTTGTCCAAGTTGTGATTTGTTGGCGAAAGTCAAGATCACTTCTTGTCCAACGACATTGATTACGAAACTTTCCTTGTCAATGGGTCTCGCTTAACCGGAATCATTAGCTTTGTTGTGCCAAAGCCAAGGCCTAGATGGTTCGGAGGATATGGTTAGGAAAATGTATTAGATACATTGGCATAAATAAATATACATATGTTTTGGACTTGGATGTCCACCTAACCGGATCTAGGAATTGGATGGGATCCAATTGATCTTTGAGATCTACCTAGTTAAATAGCATACAGCTTGTTGGCCAAAGTCAAGGTTGTGTGTTATTTAATGGGATCCTAGCCCACTAGGAAATAGGATTTCCCGAGTTCTCAACAGAGGGTTAGAGACTTGATAAAAATAGTGGGAGGCTTGTATTGGATTTGCAATTTCATTCAGATACTTAGTCTTACGCGTCTTTCAAAATTATTTCGTTTAATTAAATAAAATTAGTTGGACTAATTCATTGTTATTTTTTCTTGTAACAGTTTGACTGTACCCATTTTATCGTTAACTAGATAGTTGGACTATCGTAGTTGAGATGGCAAGCAAGGTAAATGTCTGAGACATCATCATGGGTGACAATGTCTTTAAGGGCACAAACTTCGCTGATTGGGAAATGAACCTAAGGATAGTCCTTGGGGCTGAGAGGATGTTGTACACTGTACAAACACCTCTCCCGCCTAAGCCCACTGACCCACTTGAGCTGGAGTTATGGAAAACTCACAGCAATGATTGTGACACAGCTCAGGCTATTATGTTAGCTTCGATGACTCAGCACTTTCGTCGCCAGAATAGGGACTTGGATCCTTATAGTATGATGGCTATACTGCGAGATCTCCACCGCTCCAACAAGCGGATGGAAAGGTACGAGTTGGTGAAGAAACTTTTACGCGCCCGAATGACTGAAGGCGCATCAGTTGAGGCCCATGAGGCTCAAATGATCGCCGATATTGATGAGTTGGCCAATATGGGAATAGTCTTGGAGGCTGAGCTGACCATAGATTTGATCTTACAGTCACTTCCTGATACTTGGAGACAAATCATAATCAACTATAAGTTGATGGATACGGAAGACACTCTTGGAGAGCTGTTATCCATCTTGAAGGAGTCTGAAAAAGAACTCCAAAAAGGGGGCAAGCGCGAGGCGCACTTTGCATCGACCTCTCAGAGGCCAAAGGCTGGGCCCAAAGCTACTGGAGGGGTGAGGAAGAAGAAACATAAGAAAAAGGGTAAAGGCAAGTTGACAAAAGCTTCTGGGAAGCCAAGGGACAAATCTCAAGATGTCTGCCTCAACTGCGGCAAGAAGGGTCACTGGAAACGTGACTGCCGAATGGGCAAGGGACAAAGGGAGGATATCAAGGCAGGCAAGGCACTAGCCTCTGGTATGTTTGTTATTGAGATAAATATGACTACTTCTAGTTTTAAAAATTGGATTTTTGATTCTGGTTGTGCTGCTCATATATGTACTGATTTGCAGGATCTGCAGGATAGCAGGATGCTGACTTCAGGGGAGGTTGATCTACGAGTCGGAAACGGAACTCCAGTTGCTGTTTTGGCTGTAGGGACTTTTGTTTTGGAATTGCCCTCGGGGCATATGCTTAAACTTTTGAACTGTTATTATATACCTAGTTTGACTAGGAATATCATATCTGTATCTTTGTTAACCCAGCATGGGTACACTTTTGTATTTAGAAACACTGGGTGTTATTTATATAAGAATGATGCAGAAATTTGCACTGCTGTAGCAAATAATGGCCTTTATATTTTGAATATAAATGAATCTCCTAAACATAAAATAACAAACAAAAGGCTCAAAAGAGTAATCTAAAAGATGAAGCTTACATGTGGCATTGTCGTCTAGGACACATAAACAAGACTCGCATATCCACACTTTCGAAGAGTGGGTACTTGGACGGATTTGATCTTAATTCATATGATGTCTACGAATCTTGTCTTTTAGGCAAAATCCCTAAAACACCTTTTAGTGGTAAAGGTGAACGTGCCACAGAACTGTTAGCCCTCGTTCATAGCGACGTATGTGGGCCCATGTCTAGCCAGGCTAGAGGTGGATATCATTACTTCGTAACCTTTACGGATGATGCATCTCGTTATGGTTATGTGTATCTAATGAGACACAAGTCGGAAACTTTTGAGAAATTCAAAGAGTTTCGACACGAAGTAGAAAAACAAATAGGAAAGAGTATTAAGACATTGCGGTCGGACCGTGGTGGCGAATACTTAAGTTATGAGTTTCAAGATTACTTGAAAGAAAATGGTATTCTTTCACAGTGGACTCCTCCTGGAACACCGCAATTAAACGGTGTGTCTGAACGGAGAAACCGTACCTTGTTAGACATGGTAAGGTCGATGATGAGTCGGACTGAGCTACCAATATCCTTCTGGGGATACGCATTAACCAGTGCGGTACTTATTTTGAATAAGGTTCCGTCAAAGTCTGTTGAACAGGCTCCATATGAGAAATGGACAGGAAGGAAACCAGGTTTCTCTTTCCTGAAGATTTGGGGATGCTGGGCATATGTTAGACGTTTGGAAGGTACCAAACTAGAACCCAAATCAGATAAATTTCTTTTCGTGGGATATCCTAAGGAAACCAAAGGATATTACTTCTATCACCCACAAAAGAACAAAGTGTTTGTTGCTCTACATGCATTTTTCCTTGAGAAGGAATTCGTAAATGCAGTGGTAAGTGGGAGGAAAGTGGAGCTCGATGAAAATCGTAGTGATACTGTTCCTGGCAATGAATCAACGACGGAACATAAACAGACCATCCAGGATGAGTCTGTACCACAATCTTCAGATACACAAGGACCGCGTAGGTCGGAGAGAGTCAGGAAGGTACCTGAGAGGTATGGGTTCCTGATCTCGCCTCATGTAGATATTAATCTTATTGAGGATAATGAACCGACTACGTATGAGGAAGCAATACAGAATATTGATTCCGCTTTATGGCAAGATGCCATGAAGTCCGAGATGGATTCCATGTATGCCAACCAAGTTTGGACACTGGTTGATGCACCAGAAGGCGTAAAGCCTATTGGATGCAGATGGATCTTCAAGAAGAAGACCGACATGGATGGCAACGTACAAACGTACAAAGCTAGGCTTGTAGCAAAGGGGTATCGTCAACAATATGGTATTGATTATGACGAAACTTTCTCACCCGTTACCATGATTAAATCCATTCGGATAATGCTTGCAATAGCTGCATATTTCGATTACGAGATATGGCAGATGGATGTTAAAACCGCTTTGCTTAACGGAAACCTTTTGGAGGATGTTTATATGCAACAACCTGACGGTTTTATCGTACCTAGACTTGCAAACAAGGTTTGTAAGTTAAATCGAACCATTTATGGATTGAAGCAAGCATCACGGTCATGGAATCAGCGTTTTGATGAGATCATAAAAGAATATGATTTCGTACAAAATGATGATGACCCTTGTGTATACAAGAAGGTTAGTGGGAGAGCACTAAATTTTATTGTCCTTTATGTCGACGACGTATTGCTTATAGGCAATGACATTCCCATGATAACGTCGGTGAAAGCTTGGCTTTCATTAAAATTCTCCATGAAAGATCTGGGAGAAGCAGCCTTTATTCTGGGAATAAAGATCTACGGGATAGATCTAGAAAGCTGCTTGGACTCTCCCAGAGTACATATATTGACAAAGTGTTGAAGCGATTCAACATGGATCAATCCAAAAAGGGATTGATGCCAATGTCACGTGGTATCCTTCTATCTAAGGACATGTGTCCTAAGACTAAAGAAGAGAGAGATAACATGAGTCGGATACCGTTCGCCTCAGCAGTCGGATCGATCATGCATGCCATGATATGTACGCGACCTGATGTATCATATGCTTTGAGCATGTGCAGTCGCTATCAGGCTGATCCAGGTGAAGGTCACTGGATGGCTGTTAAGAATATCCTTAAGTATCTTAGACGAACTAAGGATGCTTTCTTAATTTATGGAGGTGGAGAACTTGGGGTGTCTGGGTACACCGATGCAAGTTTCCAAACCGACAAGGACGACTTCAAGTCGCAATCGGGGTACATTTTTTGTTTGAATAACGGAGCAGTGAGCTGGAAATCTTCCAAGCAAGATATTGTTGCCGATTCAACAACTGCAGCGGAGTATATTGCTGCATCGGAAGCAGCAAAGGAGGCAGTTTGGATCCGAAAATTCCTAATCGGATTAGGAGTAGTTCCGTTAGCTGCTGAGCCCGTGCCATTGTATTGTGACAATAACGGGGCTATAGCACAAGCTAAGGAACCAAGGTCTCATCAACGATCCAAGCATGTTCTTCGGCGTTACCATCTGATTCGGGAGATTATACATCGTGGCGATGTAAAAGTCGAGAAGGTCGCATCAGATGACAACATTGCAGATCCGCTGACGAAGGCTGTTCTTCAGCAAGTGTTTGAACGACATATACATAGTTCAGGTATTAGATGCTTGAGTGACTGTCTATAGGCCAAGTGGGAGATTGTTAGACATTATGACCCATAGAGTCACTATTTTGTAAATGATATTGTATTATTGTACAAAATTAACTATGTGATAATGAAATTGCCTTTTGCCGTTTTGTAAAATTATTTACTTTAATATATTAATGGAAAAAGTCCAAATGATTAGTTCCGTATTGAGATGATATGAGACAGTATCAATATAAAAGGTTTAATCATTAAATATCCCTAGTTGGAGTATTATCGAGATTGGACATCTATAATGCGGAATAGACTAGTATTGCACTTGTGCGAGTTGTGATGGCACAACGACATAGTTCTCATATATTTAAGTATTGGATACTTATGCAAGTGCGATAGAAGGTTGTGTTTTACCGATGGTACGGAAAACAGCTTCGCTCTGGACAGACCCCGCGGAATCCCATTGGTAGTATGTCTGCGTGTCTATGGGAGGCCGCATCAGGGTAGGTGTATATGGTCTTAGCCTGAGACTTGCATCGCTAGTACTTGCGACAATCGGTAAACTTTGGTTGTGGTGGTTCGGGGCTTTAACCGGTTCTGTGTACGCCTCTTCTGGGTTTATCGAGAATCGTAGTGTACTGGATGTGATGTCAAGATGGAAGTATCACTTCAGACATATGGAGATGATGATCACACTGGATACAGAACTAGTACTCTATAAAAGGTTGCAACCGTCGGGACAATATGACCAGGTTAGGATTGTCCGATTTAAAGAGACTAGTTGTTTGATATCCGATATATGTTTCGTACGGGGCAGACACATTTCCAGCCCCAGGCCTAACATGTGATCATCCGATACTGGATCGATGTACGCGATACTACGGTATATTACGCTTGATAAAGATCTAATATTTCAGTAAGAATATTTCTGGAGAATTGGGTAGGCATGGCGCTTTGCTAGAAGCCAACCTTGTCTTGTAAATCGGTAAAAACGTAGTACGAGGTACGTGCGTGTTTGGATTATCCAACGACCGTATTTACTGCCAACATATCCGGAGATCTCTTGGGTCGCTTCCTGAAGATTCACCTATGATGTTTGATTCGAACTTTATTAATCTTGGATTAGTTGCGGAGAAACTTTATCTTGGATAAAATGCCTTATTAGGAGAGAGAGAGAGATCGATTAATTGGAATTAATCGGTAAAATAATATATTCGATATATTATTAAACGAAATTAGATTTCGACGCGGAATTAAAATCGGATTTTAATTCGGGCAAAAGAATTAATTTGGAATTAATTCGTTAGCGATCTGAATAATAATTCCGCTAGGCGTAATTATTTAATTCTCGTCGTGACGGAAATTCGTTAATACGGAATTAGCGAATTTGGGCCCGAAAGTGTTTGCGGACACATTCGTATTTTGAAACGGGTGGAATCCGCAAATCACATCGCAATATCTCATTACTTGATACGAATAGATGATGGATGTATCTAGTTACCTTTAAGGGATGATACATTGTGTCTATTCTCAATGTGAGATAATGATGGCAAATGATGAATTTTCCTTTGGAGGGAAAACCATTCACGGTTTTTGAAGGGTTTTTTAATTAAAAAATTCATTTGTATTTGATATCATTTCATTTGCTTTTCATTTGTCTCTCACGGTTTTAAACACAAGAGAGAACAAAAATTGAAAAGTCTCACTCTTCTCTTGTTCCTTTGCTCACGCCGTGAGCTTCATTGAAGGGCAGAAAAATTGTTTTTCATTCTCCATTTTGCTAGCACAAGCAAGGATCAAAAGAGGTGATAGGGAAACAACCTTGGAGCTTGGAACACTTGAAGATTTGAAGCTTCTCTCCATCTTCTTGCTTGGCCGAAACTTCCACCTTGAAGACTCAAGGATTGTCTTCACCTTTTTCGTCACAAAGCTTAGTAAGTATGATTCCGCCATGTTTCTAGCTTTGCATGTATGTTATTTGTATTTCTATTGCTTAATCTTTCTTTGGGACTAATTATAGAAACCAACAAGAATACTATACTCTTTCAAGTATATTAGAAACTTTTTGCTTAAATATTTTCATCATAATCTAACCGTGATAGTTTTATACTTTAGCCGATCTATATGTCTATTTCGTGTCGAAACTATAAAAGTTTCCGATTTGTGTTTCAAAAGAAACACATAACCACAACGTGATGCCACATCCGTAAAGGTCACGAAATATTCATTTCCACCTCTAGCCTAGCTAGACATGGGCCCACTTGCTTCATTATGAATTAGGGCTAACAGATCGGTGGAATTTACACTTTTACCAAGTAAATAATGTTTTAGGCGCTTTGCCCAATAAACTAGATTCTTAGACTTTATTTGAATAGAATCAAATTTGTCCTAGTACCCACTCTTCGAAAGTGTGGATATACAATTCTTGTTTAATTGTGTCCCAGACAACAATGCCACAAATTAGTTTCTTCTGATCAAATCAGTTTGAGCTGTTTGTTTGTCATTATATACGTTTGAGATTTATTTATATTCAAAATATAAATGTTGTTATTTCATATCAAATGTGTTTATCTCAATATCATCTTTAATAATAAAACACTTTAGTGTTCTAGAATATAAAGGTTCACCCGCAGCGCGTTAAACACTGATATGGAGATAATGTCTCTAGTCAAAGTAGTTGCATTATAAAAGTTATCTAATTTAAGTACACACCCGAAGGATAGTTCCTAAAATTAGGTTTCTACGGTTAAAACAGCGACTTTCGTCCCGTTTCCAATTCGCACATAAATCTCTATCTGAAGTCAGTATATATTTATGTACCACACTAAGTATTTAAAATCTAATTTCAATACTAGTAATGAACATAATTATGACAATCATATTTGAAGTCGGAGCCTTGCATGTTCTTCAATTCCTTCATGTCTGCCATGTCCAAATGGCAGTCACGCTTCCGTGATCCCGTTTGCCACATTTAGGCAGACATTTTGGGATATGTCCTTTATCTTCCCAGAAGATAATAATGATTTTGCCTTTGCCCTTTTCCATATTCCAGAAGCCTTTGGCCAAGCCTTGGCCTTCTAGAATATCGAAGCAAAGTGCGCCTTGCGCTTCTTGCCTAATTGCAAACTTTGACTTTGTCTCCTTAAGAATAGTCATTAACTCTCCAAGAGTTATGTATTGCAATTTAGTACTTCTAAAATCTAAGTATAGATTTATGAAGCTCCTTCAATTTCATTATCATACTTTAAGGATCTAACCCTTAGTTCTGACAAAGAAATTAACGAGTCTACTACGACAAGCTTAATGGATTAAGCACTAAAGTTATCATCACATAAATCTTCCAAAGATAATGCTCTACTATTTGCTTAACTCCGGGCTTAGGCCTAATATGTTATTTTATCAAATAAAGTAACTTATTATTTTCGAGGACCATCCTGAAATTTTATTCCCAATTTGAAAATTAGACCATTTAAATACATTTTCCCTAGGATTATGTTTTAAATGTCAACCTTTCAATTTTATCTTGATTTTAATAGTCCAACTATTTAATCAATGATTAAGGTACTATTTATTATAATGATTAATATAGTCCAACTATTTAATCAACTATAATTAATTAAATCAAATATATTGATTATTATAATCCAATTATATAATCAAATATAAATGAATAGTTTGAATACAGTCCAACTATTTAATAAAAAAACGATTTAAATATTAGTCCAACTAACATTTAATTTATTTGACGAATGATATTTGAATGAGCGCGTATGGTAAGAAATTAAACGAATATTGCAAATTTAATTCTTGCCTCCCACTATTTTTCGGCGAGCCTCTAACCCTCTGTCGAGTACTCGGGAAACCGTGTTTCCTAGTGGGCTAGGATCCCGTTAAATATCACACAATCTTGACTTTGGCCAACAAATTGTATGATAATTAACTAGGTAGATCTCTAAGATCAATTGGATCCAATCCAATTCATAGATCTAGTAGGGGGACATCCAAGTCTGAAATATATATCTTATATATGCCAATATATCCAATATATTACCTAACCTTTTTCCTCTGAATCAAATAAGCCTTGGCTTTGGCACAAAAAACTTAGTGATCCCAGTTATGCGTGACCCATTGACCATGGAAAGCTTCGTAATCAATGTCGATGGACAAGAAGTGGTATTGACTTTGGCCAACAAACCACAACTTGGACAAGACAACCGTATAGAAAAAGCTCTCGTGATTCAAACACAGATCCTCGACGGACAAAGGCCTTGACTTTGGCCAACAAGCCAATGCCAGGCTTAGATCTTAAGTAAGAATCACTCAATTGAAGGAAAAACACTTAATATTATGCGAGGGTTTTTCGAGTGCAAATTGACAACCAATTTATTATCTTTGTTAAGGTCTCATCATCATACACCCTTATGTTGAGTTCCTAATTAGGTCCCAAGAATCATCCAAAAAAGCATAAAATCGCATGAACACATCAAGGAATAATGGCGGAAACATATACTCACAATGATTGGATTTGATGCATCAAAGAACACAAGTCTTTTCGTTCGTTTCTCCTAGGCTCGGCAATGGCTTCCAAGTGCAGTGAGCTGTGCGGTTTTGATGGTTGAGCACCTCCAAGATTCGGCCATGGTCATCACTATTGAAGCTCCAAGCTTCAAGCTTTTCATGCTCACAAATTCGTTTCCCTATCACTCACCATAATATAACCCATGTGTGTGTGCTAGCACTAGGTTGCTTTCATGCTGCTTATCAGCCCAACCAAAATTGGAGAAGAAGAGTTGAAGAAATTGGCTCAAAGCCGAGAGAGGAGAGGAATGAGAGAAGGTTTCATTTTCAAAAACGTAAAAACCCTAATTGCTTGGAGAGAGAGAACCGAATTATAATTTGGGAGAGAGAGAAAAGTTAAATATATATCATTTATTATTTTCTAAAAGCAAAAAAATAAATATATACCAAACTTTTCAAAAAGCAAAAAGTCAAAAGTAAAACATCAATCAATGTTTTCACTTTTACCCATCACTTTTACCTATCACATAGTGTCACTTTCATTAAAAGTGACAACGTCATGTCACAATCACTCAAGTGACAAGTGATTTGAAAATTGATGCGACGACTAGCGATTTGACGCTTGATGTGACTTACGTGCCGCGCTCGAATTCGAAATACGAATGCGCTCGCAATCACTCTCCGGGCTCGGGTTCGCTAATTCCAAATTAACGAATTTTTCCGTCGCGTCGTAATAATGATTACGCCTAGCGAAATCACTATTCACGTCGCTAACGAATTAATTCAAAATTAATTCGTTCGCCCGAATTAAAATCTAATTTTAATTCCGCGCCGAAATCCATTTCATATAATATATCGAATAATTATTTTTATCCGATTAATTCTAAATTAATCGTTCTCTTCTTTAATTAATATTTTTTATCCCAGATAAAATATCTTCGTAATTAATCCCAGATTAATTTTCTCTCTCTTCGAATTAATCCCAGATTAATTCTATCTCTCTCGTCTAATAATCCAGATAAAAAGTGCGAGTCATACATCAGCGGTGAATCTTCGGGAACGACCCATGAGATCTCCGGATATGTTGGCAGTAAATATGGTTATCGGACTATCCGAACACGTAAGTACCTCGTACTACGTTTGTACCGATTTACAAGACAAGGTTGGCTTCTAGCAACGCGCCAGGCTACCCAATTCTCGAGAAATATTCTTACAGGAATATATAGATCTGTATCAAGCGTAGTATACCGTAGTATTGTGTGATCGGCGCCCAGTATCGGATAGTCACGTACTAGGGCTGGGGCTGGATAAGTGTCTGCCCCGTCCGAAGCACATGTCGGATGTCTGGAAACTAGTCTCTATAATCAGATATCATGACCTGGTCATAATATCATGATGGATGCGCATCACTCAAGAGCACTAGTTCCGTATCCTGCGTGACATCATCTCCACTATGACTGAATGATACTTCCGTCTTGACATCACAACCCATACACTACGACTCTCTGATAAACCCACCAGAAGTGGTGTACGCAGAACCGGGTAAAAGCCCTGTACCACCAAGACCAAAGTCTACCGATTATCATAAGTATTAGCGGTGCAAGTCTCAGGTTAAGACCAATACACCGACCCTAATGTCGGACTCCCATAGACACATAGTCATAATACCAAAAGGATTCGAGGGGTCTATCCAGAGCGAAGCTGTTTCCCGTACCATCGGTGAACACAACCTCCTATCGCACTTGCATAAGTATCCAATACTTAAATATATGAGAACTATGCCGTTGTGCCCTCACAACGCGCACAAGTACAATACTAGCCTATTCCGCATTATCGATGTCCTGTCTCGATAATACTACGACTAGGGATATTTAATGATTTATCCTACGTGGACTGATACTATCTCATATCATCTCTGTCCAGGAACAAATCATAGGGACCTCTCATCATTTATATATCTAAGGTGATCTAATCACGAATGATAAGAGTGCAATCTCCTTTGTCACATAGTTAATTTGTACA